>VWYK01008286.1:15269-25612 GCA_013399775.1 Semnornis frantzii | reverse complement strand
AGCAGCAACCCCTTGCAATACCTCAGGCTTCCTCATCCACCCTGGCCTTGAACACCTCCAAGGAGGGAGCATCCACAGCCTCCCTGGGCAACCTGTGCCAGTGTCTCCCCACCCTCACTCTGAAGGATTTCTTCCTAATATCCAGGCTAAATCTAAGCTGGAAGCTGGGATATTTAGACTGGATATTAGGAAGAAATTCTTTATGGTGGGCATGGGAAGACACTGGAACAGCTCTCCCCTCCCAATGCCCTCTGGTGGGATGGGGAGTGGGGCGAGACACTCCAAACTGGGCATTGATGGGGAACAGCCAAGGTTATGGTTTGGTAGCTGGTCAGGGTGTGGAAATCGCAGCTGTGGGACACGCTCATGCAGCCCCTGATTGATGATCCCGCCGCTGATCAGACGCTTCAGCAATTACCTCCTTCAACAGCAGCTGGGTCCAGACAGCCTGGCGAGACCCAGCCCCGCGGGCAGGCGAGGTCGTCTGCACGGTGAGCAGAGCCCGCGGCCGTGCATGGAGCATTTTACCCTCCTGGGCAAGTTCCCTTCCGCGCCAGGGAGGATGTGGACGTGGTCCTCCCGCCCTGTTTTGCGGTTGGGAGACAGGTTGCCGCTTGATCAAATGTGTGCTGGGTGCCTGTGGGGTGGGGAGGGAAGAATCCGGCCCCACTGACTTTGCCCCTCTGGAATTCCCTGACGCAGGAGCTGCGGAAGCCGAGCGTGGCACCACTCGTCGGGGTGCCAATGGCAACGGGCGTTGGTGCACGTGGGGAGAAGGGCAGGCAGAGCCTGCAGCTGCCACCCCAACAGCTGCAGCACCAGGCTTTGAGAGGACCCTGCCCCACTCCAGAGCCCCTTTGGCTAATTGGGATGTGTTTGTGTAGGGAGAGGGCTCAGGGTGAGGACCCTCCATGTCAGGGCCACCTCGTCCCCAGACTCAGGGAGTGTGGACAGGCAGAAAGCTCCTTGTTAGAGCTGCAGCTTCTCCAGTGCTTGTGACCTGCAGCCTCTGGGCTTGCCCAGAGTTCCCTGTCCAGCCCTGGATGACCTTTGAGGTCCCTTCCAACCTAAACCATTCTATGATTCTATGATTCTAAGACCTTCCACACCCCCAGTGCTGAGCATGGAGCTGGATGCCACATGAGAGCCCTTCTCCATGGCTTGGGGTTCCTGCTTCCCCTGGGCACCCCTGTGTCTGCCTACATCCACAGCCCCCCCTTGAAGGGGACATGAGGGTCCCTTGGCAGATGGACTCATCTCTACCGTTGCTCTGGCAGGGGCTGCACAACCCAGGAATTGGTTTTCTGGGCTTGGCTGTCCCCTGCCCACCCATTGCCTCCTAGAAAGCCAGGTCTGGTTGGGAGCACATTTGAGTCACTCTGGGAAGCCAGAGGCCAGAAGGATTTTCCCACGGTGCTGCAGAAAGAAGCAAACTGCACCCTCTCCTGAGAGGGCTGACGAAGAGGTGACACCTCCCAAGCTGGCATCGATTCATCCTTAGACAGAGCCTGCTCCCTGGGCGGGCTGGGGCTCAGGAAAGAGGGAGGGGTTTGGCCAAGGACAGCAGAAAATATCCTGAGCCCGACGTTGCCTGATGGGATGGGGTTGGGATGAGATGAGAGGCTCCTCTGGTAGGTTTGAATTGTGATGCCACCTGGGCTGTGCTGTGGAGGGGCACATGTGGTGGGACTGTGAGTTTAAGGTGAGTGGTTGGATTTGATGATCTGTTCCACTCTCCAGAGTCCTAGGATTTGATGGGTCTGTGCTCCTCTGTGATCTCTAACCAGGGCCCACAGGACACACAGGAGCTCTGGCATCTGCCACAAGACTTGTGGGTGTTTGGGAGCAAAGGTGCCAGGGGGCTGCTGGTCCCTGCTGCCAGATGAGGCTTAGCAGAAAAGGTGAAAAGGCTCCAGTGCTGCTCTGGACCATGTTGGTATCTGGAGGAGGGGAGCAGCAGGTGCCACACGGGAGCCAGCTGAGGCTGTGGTGCCCTGTGACATGGTGCCTGCCAGCCCAGGGGTGGGGATCATTCCCGGCAGCTCCTGTGGAAGTGGCAGGGGTTAGTCAGGGCCAGCTGCTGCAGCACCTAAGTGCTGCCACCTGCATCTCCTGGGCCATGGGTGTTGGCGATGAGCTCACATCTCGAGACGTTACTTAATTCAGACAATGCCACCATGCCAGGTGCTGGCGTGGGGTGGCCACTGGCAGGCTCCAGCACAGGCATGTGTGTGTGTGTGTTGGTGCCTTTACATGCCCTGAGTGTGCCAGACTCACCCCGTGGCACCAACTGGGTGTGTGGGCACCATGTTGGCTGCACAGGTTCTGGTCTCCATCTCATCCCTCCATGGTCAACAATGCTCAGAGGAGCCCATGCCTGAGGCTGGCCCCATGCCAACATGTCCTGCAGGGAGCACTGGGGGCTCTGCACAGATCCTGCCAGCTTGCTGACTCTGGCTCTGCAGCGTGCAGATGAACCCAGACACGCAGGTGTTGGTGCTGCAGCCATGGCATTGCACAGGCATGTTGCTGATGGTGCTGCCCCTCCACTGGCACCATGCTGGTGGTGCTCTGCTGAAGCCTTGGTCTCCAGCTTGTTTCCTATCGTGGAAGGATGGATAGAGACACAAAAAAGGACCTGACTTCCTCATCCAGCTCCACACACTCCTGCCTCCCGGGGCTGGGGGCAGCCAGAGCTGTCGGCAGATCCCCAGAGCCTTTGGGTGCAGCTTTCCTTTCCTGCTGCCAACTCCCTGCTGACTCGAGCGAGTCATTTTCTCAAAGGTCTTGTCCCCTGGGCCCTGCTCTCTTAAATAAAGCAGTAGCTGTCGCTAAAGCTCAGCTCACTGCCTGGCTCTTGGCCCCAGCTATGCCAGGCAGGGACCCAGGGGCAGCTCCGGGCATGAGTTTCATCCCAACTCTGCCTGCAGCCCTTGAAAGCAACAAGCACCTCCTGGAGCCGGAGCAGCTTTGCAGCACGGTTCCTGCCAAGTGAGAAGAACTGGTGCAGCTGGTCTCCCCGCTCCCCCTCCACCCCACATTACATATAATTGCCTATTTTAATTAATAAATTGGAGGCCACTCAAAGGAAAGCGGCGAGATTTGTTACAAACACTGCGGGGATTGTCTGCCAGCCCCGAGCCAGTCGTGTCACGGCGCATTTGAATCGGTCTCCTTTGAATTCGCTCACAGACAGATCGGGAGATTTTACATCCCCCACCTCATCTCCCCGAGCCTGGCACACACACCCCCCCCTCCCCCCAGGGCTGTGGGTCCGGATCCCGCCCTGGCAGTTATCCGGCAGCTCCTGATAACCCGCGGGCAGCGGGCACAGACCGAGTCCCATCCTTGCCGCCGCTGGGCTGGAGGGCCAAGGGCTGTCGTGTGCCCAGCTGGCTGCTGGTGCTGCACTGACCTCTTGGACCTGAGATCTCACTGGCAGCCGTTTGGAGCACCGTGGCCGTGTCTCGCAGCCCAAGGGGTGCTGTCCTGGTGGGAACCCACCTGCCTCAGGGAGCCAGCGGTGGCACACAGGCTGTTGGGAGTCTCAAGGGATTGGTTTTGGGCTCCACCAAAAATTTCCCTTTTCTTTTGCCTTTTTTTTTCCCTCCTTCTTGGATTCTTTGCTTTCCTTACAGTCGATTTAAACCATTGTTTTTCAAGGGAAATTTTAATGTGAAAAAGATGTTTTGGTTTTCTCTACCAACTGTAAGCTTGGGCTTTGTAAGCAACCAAGCTCCTGGTTCTGACCATGGCTGAGGGCTGGATGGGAGCTTCGTGGTGGGGATGTGCCCTGTGGCAGCTCTGCCCTGCACTCACTGAACATCTGCCTGCAGGGAGCTGGGGACTGGGATCCTGCAGTGCTATCAGGCTGGTGGGGCCAGGGTGCATCAGGCTGGAGAAACTGCGATGCCCCAGGCCGATGGGACTGAGATGCTCCAGGGCTGGAATGCTCCAGGCTAGTGGGGACCCGATGCCTCAGCCTCGGTGGCTATTGTCATGGAAGCTCGTAGCAGAAAGCTCCATCTCCGGGTGAGAGCCAGTGCTGTGAGGTCACACCAGGGGAACGGTTTCATCCCACCAGCGTCCCCAGACCAGTGCGGGACCAGCTCCTTCAGCGGCTCTGTTGAGCTCCCCTGACTCAGAGGCTAAGCCCTCAGCAGGAGGGTTAACACCAGCCCTGCAGCCACCCACCTTTGCTTTCCCCAAAACGCTACCCAGACTCCCACCAGAGCCCCTTGCCTGTGCTCTGGAGTCTGTTGATCCTTGCTCCCTCCTCTGTCGGGTGGTGAGCAGGATGCGGCTGCAGAAGCAGCTTCTGCTGATGGGCTTGAATGGGCAGAATGAGGCCAGCGTCTCCCACCCCTTCCCAAGCCAAGCTCTGTCCATGATAAGTGCTGAGTTATGGTGGTGTGGGGCTTCTAGAGAGCTCTGGAGAAGACCCCCTTGGCAAGAAGGTGGAAGGGACATGCTCTGGCCCCACTGAGTCTGCATCCCCTGGCTGGCTGGTACTGAAGGAGGGCACCCAGCAGCTGAGCTGTCCCTTCCCAGTAACCTGCACGTTGCTCCGAGTCCAAAGATCAGTGAAGCAGACCCTGTCCATCCTGGTGCAAATCTACCTCCTCCAGCAGAACCTTTCCAAGGAGCCGGCTAGGTTGGACCAACCCAGGAGGTTTTTACTGACTCCCAGCTCCTCTGGACGCAGTTCAGCTCCACTCGATTTCGCTGTGTTTGACACTGCTGCCAGCTCTTCCCTGGAGGCTCGGTTTGGTTCTTCCTCCCGCCGCGGCAGAGGAAGCATTTTACGCTGGGGAAACCGCACGGCCGGCCCCGGCCGCTGACTCACGGCTTGTTTACACGGCGTGCCCGGGAAAGTGCCTCTGGGAGGTGTCACCCTGGGGCAGCCCAACGTCCTGGCACCCGCTGCGGCTCCTGCAGGGACCGGAACAGAAAAGCCCAGATGAGAAGGGGGGAAGGGGGCAGCCAGGAGCTCCCAGGCAGGCGATTCCAGAGGAATTTGGAAGGATTCCAGAGGAAGTGTCCCTATGGATGCTTGGAGCATCCTCCTCCCCTGCCTGTGTGGGATGAAGGATTTTTCAACACAAGAAGGACATGGAACTGTTGGAGTGAGTCCAGAGGAGGCTGTGAAGGTGATCAGAGGGCTGGAGCACCTCCTGTCTGGGGACTGACTGAGAGAGTTGGGGCTGCTCAGTCTGGAGAAGAGAAGGCTCTGGGGAGATCTTTGAGCAGGGGCTCCAAGAGAGCTGGGGAGGGGCTTTTGACAAGGCTTGGGAGTGACAGGATGAGGGACAATGGCTTCGAGCTGGGAGAGGGGAGATTGAGAGTGGAGATGAGGAAGAAAGTGAGGATGGGGAGACACAGGGACAGGTTGCCCAGAGAGGTCATGGATGCCCCCTCCCTGGAAGGGTCCAAAGCCAGGCTGGATGTGACCTTAAGCAACCTGGTGTAGTGGGAGGTGTCCCTGTGCATGGCAGGGGAGTTGGATGATCTTGAAGGTCCCTTCCAACCCAAACTGTTCTATAATTTGCTCACAGCATTGTCCTTATGCCTGCCCTGCAGCATCCTGGAGGGTGGAGGTACAGTGATGCTGTTCTAGCTGCATCCCTGTACACAGCCAGCTTCTGCATGCATGCACAGGGATGGTTTTCTTGCATCATCTTCCTCCTGAAGGTGTTCTCTGCTTGGAATAGGAGGTGGAAGCTCTTAGTGCAGTGGGAACAGCTGTGGCATCAAGTGTGGGGCTGTGTGAGGGTGTGTGGGGCTGTGTGGGGCTGTGTGGCAGCATTGTTCCCCACTCTCCTTCCACCCTAGCCAGAGCTATGTCCTGAGTGCAGCCAGTGCCTGCCTGGTCTGGTGACTGTGGTTTGTGCAGGCACTCTGTGGTGCCAACATGAGCCCTGTGGCTGCCCCTGTGAGGCACAATGTGGGCAACAGGATGGGTTTGTCAGGAACTCATTAAGGCAGCTGGAAATCTGCAAGTGTCCAGCCAGCAGAGATGGAAACCAGAGCTCACTGCAGGCCAGAGACCAGAGACATCTGTTCTGTCACTGAGAGGGGAAACACTTCCTCAGACCTGGCTCCTTCTCCTAGGCCAGGCAGCAGCATCCTGTGGGATGGAACGGGATGGGACAGGATGGGATGGGACATCCCCACTGCCTCCTAGCTCTGGTTGCTGCTTTCATAGAATCACAGTCATGGATTGGTTTGGATTCAAAGGGATCTTCAGGGGCTTTCCAGTTCCAACTCCCTGCCATGGGCAGGGACACCTCCCACCAGCCCAGGTTGCTCAGTGCCTCATCCAACCTGGTCTCGAACACCTCTAGAGAGGAGGCATCCACAAACTCCCTGGGCTACCAATTCCAGTGTCTCCCCACCCTCACCATAAAGAATTTCTTCCTAATCTCCAGTCTAATCTCCCCTCTTCCAGCTCAAAGCCCTTGCCCTTCATCCTAGCACTACAACCTCTACTTGGGGCTGCTGATGGCTGTGCCTCACCAGCCTGGGCATCCACAGAGAGCGGTGGGTGGTGGAGAGGTGTTAGAGGCAGGGACGGGAGTGCCTCAGGAGTCAAACAGGCCAGGTGATCAGATTTGGAGGGGCAGGTCTAGGGAAGATTTGGGAGTCTCCCAGCAACACAACCCCCCCCTCCCCCCCGCCCTCCCCGCACGCACACTCTCCAGCCCTGCCCTCCTTCATCTGCACAAGTGGAAGTGTCCCAGCAACATGAAACGATTACTCGGCGAGGAGAATCCAGCTCAGCACTTCTTGGCATTTGTTCACGGCTTTTCATCTTCAAAGCTCCTCACAAACATTAGCTAACTAATCCCTGCACCCTTCCTGGGAGATAGTGCAGGATCAAGCAGAGAGGAGCGTTATCTCGCCGCAGCAGATGGAGAAACTGAGGCACGGAGCGGTGACGCCGCTGCCCCGGGGCGCAGGGCGAAGCTGCGTGTCAGCGCTGGGGGTGGAGTGCGGCCAGCTGGGCCATCGAGGTGCGGATCACTGCTCCACCACTCTCCCCAGCGCTGGTGATGCAGCCCTGAGCCATAAGCACCTCTCTGATTGACCCAGCTGGAGCCATGGGGACGCGGTAGAGAAAACCCAGCCTCAGGCTCAGAGCTGCCGGCAGCTGCCTCGAGGGGCAGCTCCGTGCCAGGGTGGAGGGACCGAGTGCTGCCCCGGGGCCATCTGTGCCTCCAGCTCACTCCTTGCACCGGTGTCTTGCTGTGTTCTCTGTGTGATGCTGGTGGAGGGGGACGCTGAGGCTTGGGTCAAGCTTCGCTTGCTTCATACTGTGCTGACTCTGAGCAAGCTTCATCCCCAAGGGGGTTTCTGGGTTCTCATGGCTACACTTGAGCTTGGGCAGCCCCCAACGGGCAGCTCTGCTCCCCTACAAGGACTGTTGGAGTGTTAGCAGCATCTCCAGCTGCACGGAGAAACTTGGGCACTGACCTGCAGGACAGGGCCAGGATCATTTGGCTCCGAGGGGGGAACAGTGACCAAAAGACATCCAGGGACCTGCCCAACTCCTGCTTGTGGATCCACCGTCAACGTGAAACCTCTGCTCTTTGCCTGCGCCCTGACCCTGGGCTCTGTGAGAAACACTTCTCAATTGAATGTCTTGTTGCAAATTGCAGCCCTAATTGGTTTAGCAGAGTTTAATTAGCCTGAACTGATGAGAGAGGCGAGATTCCCTCCTTAAAGGCAAGGAGAGGAGAAGAACGAAGCTGCTGGGGTTTTGAGAGGAGGGTGGTTGGCTCTTGAACCCCAGCCTGAGATCCTGCTGAGCCCGAGCCGCAGCGGGACACCGCCCGACCCAGCACAATGCCAGCACCCAGACGGAAAGGTCAGATGTGAGGCTGCATTCACTGCGGCTCCAAAGGGCTCCTTTGTCCCACTCCAGCTCCTCCCGCCGCCCCCAGCCCCTGCCCGGCCCATGGGCTCCTTTGATTCTCCCCGGGTGCCGCTGCCGGGCTGGTTTCTCGGCCATTCCCAGCCTAGCTCATCTCCCACCTCGTTCCGCGGGTCCTGCTGGGGCTCGGTCACCAGCTGGGCTCCGTGGGAGCTGAGGGGAGTGGGAGCAGCGTTGCCCCGTGTGTGGCAGACTGGTTGGTGGAGTTTTGCTCCTAGCTTGGCTTGAGAACCAACCTTGGCCCCTGCCTGAGGCAGGACCGTGGGCAGTCGCTTCCCTGCCCCGCGGCAGGATGCTGCTTCCCAGGACTGTCAGAGCCGGGGCAGGGGGCGAGTGGAGCTCCTGGAATGGCTTTGCTGGGAGCAGGGTGGCCTTGGTGGGGCTGAGCCTCTGGGCACCGGCAGGCCTTGGCAAGGCAGCACAGAGTTATGCCAGCTCTGGGGAAGGAGCCTGACCTACTTCCCTCTGGGCCTCCCAGCTCCTCCTGTCCCACATCAGGCGAGCAGGAGCACAGCTGCTCCCTTCCAGATGCTGCTCTGGAGCGAGGTCCGACCCCTTCCCTGACAGAGCTGGCCAGTTGTGCAACGCTGCTCTGCAGCCAGGGAAAATCCCTCCCTGGCCTCCACAACCTCCTCTTGCATCCTGGAGCATGTGAGGGAGTGCATCACTGCCCGCTCGCTCGCTCACTGAAACCCAGCTCGGGGATTTGGCTCTCCAGACCCTGCCCTTACATGGGCAATAGCTCCGAGGCCAGCGAAGCAAGCCAGGGGTCATGCTGGCCAGCAACAGGGACAGGGATGGGGAAGGCAGCAGTGCTACCCAGTCTGGGGCCGGCAGCACACTGGGAGCCTGCACAGCTCCGTCCTTCTCCCAGGGCAGTAACCCCTTCATCATCCCCCGTGGTGGGCTCCCCACCACATGCACACACTGGCTGGTGGGACTGTGGCACTGCAGGGCCTGAGAGCTCCTCCACAAAGCCCTGCAGGTTACACCAATGTCACCTGGGGTAAACTCAGACCTCTCCATTCCTGTCCCTTCTATGGGGATGAAGTGGACTCTGTGGGGAGAAGGGGCAGCTCTGTCTTGGTGGAGGCCAGCTTCAACCAGCCCTCTGCCATCCCCTGTGACCCATCATCAGGGTGGAGGGAGGGATGGGGGCAGAGGACTTGGAATGTGGTGGTGCCAACAGACACAGCTGCTCTGTCTGCGCTGGCACTGGCATCTCACTCTGCTCACCCACGGTTATGGGACCTAGGGCTGCTCCCTGTCTCACTGGATCAAAGCTGCATCCAGCCCCATCCCACGCCAAATTGAGCTGCTCACACTGTGCTGACACCTGCTTGGAGCGAGGAGGTGGTGCAAGGTCCTCAGGGCCCTCTGGCCAGGGCCTCTCTCCTGAAAGAGCTGGGCTCGGCTCTGCCCAAAACATGACCTCAGCTGAGGCCAGTGCAGAGGGTGAAACACTCCTCAGCTGGAGATGGACAAGGGTCATGGGGCTGGAGAAGGCCATGGGCTGTGGTGGGACAAACGGGGACAGGCGGAGAGCCCTGTGCCCTCAGTGCCCTGCCCAGGAAGCAGGGTGACAAACAGGGGGCACTGACTGTGCCCCGACACCCCTGGCAGAGGGGTGAGTGATCTCTGCAGGGTGTTCCCAGCAGGGAGTGAGGGCAGACAATGTTGGGTGACCTAACCTGCCCTTTCCTGGTGTGCCTGCAGCCTTTCACCCCCTTGCCTGCTCTTGTCCTGCCAGGACCTTCCAGACCTGGCAGTGCTGGCACAGCCACAGTTACCCAGCTCAGGCTGCGTAGGGTCCAGCACACACTCGGGAGCTGGGACAGAGCAGCTGTGGTGGCAGTGGGGATGCGTGGGGAGGGCAGTGACAGGGTGTGGATGGAGAGTATGCTCCCTCAGCTCTCCCTCACCTCCTCACACAAAGCAGGGCTGGTGCAGGACAAGACAGCAGGACCCAGCGATGCCTCAGTTTCCCTCCTGGCATTGTCTGGGTGCTGCCAGCAGAGCTGCACTGGCATTTGGGGAGCAGAGATGAAAAGGGCCAAATGATACAGACCTGACCCTAACTCCTGCAGGAGGAGGAGGAGGGTGGGAGGAGGTAAACAGGGGGTTCACCCGAGGATGGGTGAGTGTAGAAGAAGCAGCCATGTGGTGGTGGTGGTGGACGGAACAGAATTGAGTGTGTCTGGGCTGCCTGGGGCAGCACCCAGCCCCCTGCCGTCAACCACATCTTGGGGGCTGCCCCAGTCCTTCCTCCACGGCTGGGCTCTGTACCCTCAGCACGGGGGGCACACTCAAACCCCGCCCCCGTCCCCATCTGCGTGCCAGCTGCGGGGTGCAGAGAACACACGGAGGCGTCCCCCCCTCCGACAACCCCAACCCACACTGCCACCCCCAC
>VWYK01008285.1:42549-53147 GCA_013399775.1 Semnornis frantzii | reverse complement strand
CTCCTCTCCTCTCCTCTCTTTTCTCTTTCAGTTTGAAGTCCTTTGTCCTATCACATATCCTTGTAAAAAGCCCCTCCTCGGCTTACTTGTCAGCCCCCTTTAGGTACTGAAAGCCTGCAGTGAGGTGCCCCCAGAGCCCTCTCTTCTCCAAGCGGATAAACCCCATCTCACTCGGTCTTCATAGCAAGAGTACCACAACTCTCTGATCATCTTTATGACCATCCTCTGGATTCTCTCCAGTAGGTCCATGTTCTTATGCTGAAGGCATGAGTATGCAGTATTCCAGGTGACATCTCATGAGAGTGGCGCAAAGCAACAGAATGTCCTCCCTCAACCTCCTGGTCACAGTTCTCTGGATGCAGCCCAGAATATGGCTGGCTTTCTGGGCTGCAAATGTGTATTGCCACATCATCTTGATCTTCTCACAGACCAACACTCCCAAGTGCTTCTCCTCAGGGCTGCTTTCAAACTACTTTCTGTCCAGTCTGTATTGTGCTCAGCACTACCCTGATCCATGTGCAGGGTCTCGCACTTGGCCTTGCTAAACTTCATGAGATTCACACAGGTCCACCTCTCAAGCTTGTCAAGGTCCCTCTGGATGGTATCATGTCCCTCCACTGTGTCAACCACACCAGACAGCTCAGTGTGGTTGGCAAGCTTGCTGAGGGTACACCCACCCTCAGTGTCCAGCTGTCTGAGGAAGATGTTCAACAGTGTAATTCCCCAAGGAACACTACTTGTCACTGCTCTCCACTTGGACATCAAGATGTTGACTGCAACTCTCTGAGTGTGACCATCCAGCCAATTTCTTATCTCCTGAGAGATCCATCCATGAAATCCATGTCTCCTCAATTTAGAGACGGAGAGGTCATGTAGAACAGTGTTGACGGCTTTGCACAAGTCAAGGTAGATGACATCAGTTTCTCCTCCCTTATCCAGCAAAGCTGTAATCCTGCTGTAGAAGACCATAAGATGTGGCAGGCACAATTTGCTGCTGGTGAAACCATGTTAGCTGTCACCAGTCACCTTTTGATTTTCTTTGTGTCTCCGCATTGTTTCTAGGAAGATCTGCTTCCTCCAATCAGTCGACCTTCACTGGACTGCTACAACTTCTCAGGTAAGATGGGGTTTTCCCAATCTGATCCTTGGCTGCTTGAACAGTTTCTCTGTATTCCTTCTGGGCCACCTGTCCTTGCTATTACCCTTTGTAGGCTTCCTTTTTGTGTTTGAGTTTGTCCAGGAGCTCCTTGTTTATCCACACAGGACTCTGTGGCAGTTTTGCTGACTTCCTCTTTGCTGAGATTCGTTGCTCCTGAGCTTGGAGGAGAGGATCCTTGAATATCAGACGTTCTTCTTGGGCCCTTCTTGCCTCCAGGGCTTTAACCTAAAGTAGTCTACAAAGCAGGTCCTTGAAGAGGTCAATGTCTACTCTTCTGAAAGCCAGGGTAGAGTGCTTTCTGCGTGTCCTTACTGTCCTAAAGATCTTGAGCTTCCCTATTTAATTGTTGCTGCAACCAAAGCTGCCCTTGAGCTTCCTTTGCAGGAGAAATCCTTTGGCAAGATAAAAAAAAAAAAAAGGAACAAAGGAATCAAGATTTACAGAAATAAAGATAAATGATATTTACATAAAGGGTCTCACAAAGACCTGTGAACTTGATGCCTGAGGCTTTTCAGTTTGTTGTTGTTGTTGTTGTTGTTGGGTTTTTTGTTATTTAAAGCTTTGTTGAAAACAGATTCATTTTCTTAATGCTTTAACGAGTGCCTTCAAACTTCTGAATGGCTTATCAGCCCACTTTGTGTAACAGATTTCCTCAAAAGTACTGGTTTTTTGTGTTGTTTTTTTTTTTTTTTTCTTCTGGTGGAAATAAGCACCACAACATGCAAACCTTGCACAGCAAGAGGAGCAGGTGAGAGTACAACTTTTGCAACCAGAAGGCTCTGAGCAGCAAACTGACTAAGGCTGCGATCTCCATTCAGACAAAGAAAAAAAGAAGTTGAGATGTACCAGTAAATTCAATCAGATCTTCCTCTCTGCCTGAAGGTAAAGGGGTCACCACTGCATGAGGACCTTGACTGTGTCTTCCCACTAGTTTGACAATTTTACAGCTGTTACATGCTGACCCTCCCAGCTTCCCAGGCCTGTTTTGTCTGCAAAAAGTATGTTTGTTGGGTGAGGAAGGAAGGTTTTCAAACTCTCTCCTAAATTTTTTTTTTTTTTGGTTGTTTGGCAAACCCACAATATCTTACAGTAATCTTGAATATTTTCTCTCTTTTTGCCCAAGGAGTCCCATGGGAAACCAAGCTCCTGTGTGGCACGGTGTAGGGCAAAGAAGAGGAGCTGGAACCTCTTAGTGGCAGATGACCTGCTTTGCATCTTACATTCAGTAACAACGGAGTCTAAACAAATCAGCATTGGTGTTGGAGGCTCTCCTGTGCTTCAGACAACCCTGGATTGTCCCAGTGTGGACAAGCACAGGCAAAACACCCGTGCAGCAGCAGCAGCAGCAGGAACAGTCATCACCAAATCTGTCTGAGGGTGTGCCAGGCAATGAGGTGATGGGAGCAGCAGGAAAAGAGCAATAAGGAAGTGCTGAGGCTAGCGTGTACTATGACATTAACTGGCCAGTAGCTGAATGCATGTGCAGGGCAGTTGCAACAGTTAGCTGAAGGAGTATCAAGTGATTAATGAAGAATGGTCTGCCTAACAGCTCAGGAATATTTATACAACTGACAATTCCTTATAAATCACTCTCATTATTCTCAAATACTAAGCTACCTCTCTTCAAGCCTAATTGAATGGACATTGAATATGTTTAATGCAGTGTTTTCCCCATATAACCGCAGGATATGCCTGTTGTTCCCTAGGTAGTGGGGGAAACTGAATCAGCGTCTTCCTCTTCTCCAAAGTGGTTTCTCTGGGTTATGTAGTTTATGCAAAAATGAAAGAGCTGTTGCTACAACAAACAACTTGTTCACTTTGCTCGCTTGTTCAAGTCCTCAGATACAATTTAAACATGAAAGTATGTGGTGCTGATGAAGGAAGAGGTCACTAATAATGCTCATACCCATTAATTACAAATGTATAAACAATGTGGAAGCAATACATCCTTGAGCTGGTAACTGAACTGCAATAAAGAGAAAGCAAGAACAAACCCCCGGTGTGAAAATTTTGGAGGCTGATTTTGTTTCCATCCAGTGTGGCCCACTCCACACACAGTATTCAGAGTCAGCAAAAGTCTACACCAAAGACTGTGTTTCATCTTCAGGACAACGATTTCCCCACACCTCCCCTTTTTTTCATGCATGCAGTTTGAAACCAAAGCTGTCTGGGAAAATGTCTTAATTTTTAAAATAATAATATATTTCCTGATTTCTTTCTCCTCAACTGTTTGTTTGGTTGTTTTAGTTTCTTTATTTTAAAACTCTTTTGCCAAAAAAGATTAAAGTATCATAGAATCATGGAATGGCTTATGTTGGAAGGGACCTCAGAGATCATCTGCTCCAACCTCCCCGCCATGGACAGGGATGCCTCTCAACTAGACTCAGTTTATCAAGGCCTCATCCTCCATGGAGGGAGTATTCACAGCCTCTCTGGGTAACCTATTCCAGAATCCAATCACCCTTGTACTGAAAAACTTCTTCCTAAGATCTCGTCTAAACCTACTCCCTGTCAGCTTAAAACCATTCCCCCTTCTCCAATTGCTAGACACCCCTATGAAAAGTGACTCTGCAGCCTTCCTGTAGGATCTCTTCAGGTATTGGAAGGCAGCCCTAAGGTACCCCCGGGCTCTTCTCTAGGGGGAACAACCCCAGCTCTCTCAGCCTGTCCTCATATCAGAAGTGTTCCAGCCCTTGGTTCATCTTTGTGGCCCTGCTCTGGACTTGCTCCAACAGCTCTGTGTCCGTCTTATGATAGGGACGCCAGAATTGTACACAGTATTCAGGTTGAGGGTCTCACAAGAGCAGAGTAAAGGGGAAGAATCACCTTTCTTGACCTGCTGGCCACATATCTTGATGCAGCCTAAGATATGATTTGCCTTCTGGGCTCCAGTAAGTAAATATTCAAATCTGTGAATAATACTCATCTCTCCCATCTCCACTTTGATCGTTTACCATGTTCAAAAAACATTTTGCTCAGCTCTGATTGATATTTGCTCAAACCCTCCTAAGTAGCTTGTCCCACAGCTTTGGTGGTCTACTCCCAGTGCTGCACAGAATGTGCACAGAGTGATATGACACTATGTGGAATTCTTAGGATGCAAAGGAAAGAAAAAAAAGCTGGGGTTTTATTGATGAAAAATGCTAACTTTTTTGGGGTTTTCCTTAGGAATTTTTCAGTCAAACACAGAAAATCCTCCCTTGAATGTTGACTGTGTTCAGTTTTGAGCACCTCATTACAAGGGGATGTGGAGGTGCTGGAGTGAGTGCAGAGGAGGGCAGCAAAGTTGGTGAAAGTCCTGGGGAATAAATCTTATGAATAGCAACTAAAGGAGCTGGGGCTGTTTAGTTTGAAAAAGAAGAGGCTGAGGGGAGACTTCATCACTGTCCACACCCACCTGAAAGGACATTGTGAAGAGGTTACTGCTGATCTCACAGGTAAATAGTGATAGAACAAGAGGGAATGAACTCAAGCTGCGACTGAGTAGGTTTAGACTGGACATTAGGAAAAAAATGTTCCCAGCAAGAGTGGTCAGGCATTGGCATGGGCTGCCCAGGGAGGGGGGTGAGTCACCAACTCTGGATGTGTTTAAAAGTCATTTGGATGTGGGGCTTGGTGTAAGGATATTGGTTGGACTTGGTGATCTTGAGGGTTTTTTTCCAACCTGAATGTTTCTGTGATTCTGTGACTTTTCAGGAAAGCACTGATAATAGCAAGCCCTTTTTGCACATTAATGATAATTTGGGCCCAAAATATTAGGGGTTTCTATCCAGTTGTAAAAAACATGAAGGTTTACTGACCAGTTATCCCTGTCCTGTTTTGGATTTTGGTAGTTTGGGGTTTGTTTTCTTTTCTATCAAGGCAACAGCAACCTTATCAACAGTTTGTAAGAGACAAAGTCCATTGGTGCTCTGAAGCTCTGACCCTGGACAACAGCTGTGAAGTGCAAGTCCCAGAGAAAAGTACTGACACTACTGGAAGCAGGATAGAGGGTCCCAGACTGAGACAGTAATCAAGTGGTGGGCTCACCCTTGCTGGGCATTAGGCAGAAAAGTATTGATTGCAGTGACTCAATGATCTCAAGCGTCTTTTCCAACCTGGTTAATTCTGTGATTCTGTGACGTGAATTAAGGAGTTACGCAGAGATTGTGAGGCCTCTGAAGCTGGGGAGACAGGGGTCAGCACTCAAACTTCGAAGTGGGTGGGCATTTGGCTGCCTCTGTGTTGCAATTGAATTTCTCTTTCTGCACAAGAGCAAGGGTGCAAAAAGGAGTTAAATAAATGGACAGTGGAGACAAGAGGAGGTGGAAGTCAGCATCTGTGTTAGACTTGCAGGAGCAAGGAAAGAAGTGGTGAGAAGTGGGTGCTTCATAAATTCCCTGTACAAATGTTCTGGTTAATAGCTTGAGTCAGCATAGAGGAAAGAGATTTCCTTCTCAAGTACAGTTTATGAGCTCAGACCAAGATTTTGATTCACACTTTGAGTGGGCTAGTTTCACAAGTCTTCCAGTGAATCTTTGAAATTGGATAAGAGCAAAACCACAGTAAAAATGGCTTCTTGCATTTCTGAGCACATAACTTTTGCAGTTTCATTATGATTTAATGTTTCATTGACCAAACCTCAGCTTGAGAAATAGCAGAGAAGCATGGAGGAATATTGTCCCTGAAAGGCTGATATGCTGAATCTAAAAAATCTAAACTGTGAAGCAAAAAATGGGTGGGTTTATAATTAAATTTATTATTGCTCTGAACCTGAAACTACCATATATCCTTAAGAGCCAAGACTAAACAATAGTGCCTGCCTGTGATACCAATTTCCTCACCCCTGAGTGGTGTGGTCCAGCCTATAAATCACTGCCTCTTCATAGATGAGAGCCACTTGCTAGATGCCAGTGAGATTTTGGACACCTCCTATGCAGCCCTTGAGGGTGCTGAGGAGAGACCATGAGCACTGCAAGGACCACTCAGCCATACCCCATCTGTGCAAAGGACTGCTCAAGACTAGAAGCCTTTCTGCAATTGTTAGTGGCAGTCTGTTTCACAACAAGGGTTGGCACTGGCTGCTGCGGTATCAACAGCTTAAATGCAGTCCATAAAACTTACCCATTGCAGCTCCAGCTTTTTAAATAACAGAAAGCTGAAACTATCTGCAGAGAGATCTCTGCTCTGCAGGCACACGGAGACAGAAAAGCTGCAATGTGGCTGTTTCCTGATGCTATCATACTGCTAAATGCTCCTGTCCCTGTCTCTGGAAAACCAGTGGCTACCTTCATGTGTGAGGCATACATTCAGATAGATACGCTGAGAAAATTATCTTCCTGAGACCTGGTGTTACTACTGAATGTGTTACTGCTACTGCTTTGGTTGGTCCTTTAAAAGCTACCCTTTTTAAACTCTTGTGCGATTCCTTCACCTGCAACTTAGCTACCCAACTGCTGACATGAGATGGGGAAAACTGCGGGGTGAAAACAGAAGCTGATAAAATATGGATTTGATGGATGGACAACTCAGTGGATAAAAAGCTGGCTTAATGGCTGCACACAAAGAGTTGCTGTCAATGGGTCCATGTCCAAGTGGAGGTCAGTGACAAGTGGAGTCCCTCAAAGATCAGTACTGGGAAAGGTCCTGTGAACATCTTTGTTTGCAACATGGACAGTGGCACTGAGTGTGCCCTTGGCAAGTTAGCCAACGACACCAAGCTGTGTGGCTGACACACTGGAGGGAAGGGATCCATCCAGAGGGACCTTGACAGGCTGGAGAGGTGAGCCCAAGCCAACTTCATGAAATTCAACAAGACCAAGTGCAAGGACCTGCATCTGGGTCAGGGCAATCTCAAGAACCAATGTTGGCTGGGTAGTGACTGGCTGGAGAGCAGCCCTGAAGAAAAGGACTTGGGGGTACTGGTGGATGAGAAGCTCAAAATGAGCCATCAGTGGGCACTTCCAGCATGGAAAGCCAACTGTATCCCAGGCTGCATCAGGAGCAGCATGTCCAGCAGGTCAAGGGAGGTGATTCTCCCCCTCTACTTCGCTCTGGTGAGACACCCCCTGGTGTATTGCATCCAATTCTGGAGCCCCTGTTGAAAGAATGATATGAATGTCATGGAATGTGTCCAGAGAAGGGCCACCAGGATGATCAGAGTGCTGGAGCTCCTCTCATATGGAGACAGACTGAAAGAGTTGGGATTATTCAGTCTGGAGAAGGTTCTGGGGAGACCTTATTGTGGCCTTCCAGTATCTGAAGGGGGCCTACAGGAAAGCTGCTGAGGCAAAATTTAGGGTGTCAGGTAGTGATAGGACTAAGAGGAATGGAGCAAAACTAGAACTGGATAGATTCAGGTTGGATGTTAGGAAGAAATTCTTCACTATGAGGGTGGTGAGACACTGGAACAGGTTGCCCAAGGAGGTGGCGGAAGCTCCATCCCTGGATGTTTTTAAGGCAAGGCTGGATGGGGCTCTGAGCAACCTGATCTAGTGTGAGGTGTCCTTACCCATGATAGAGGGGTTGGAACTGGATGATCTTGGAGGTCTCTTCCAGCCCTGTCAGTTCTGTGATTCTGTGAAAAGCTAAGGAAAGTTTCCAGCCCTTGGGACTGTGACCAGGGAATTTAGCAATTTGATAACAGGGACCTAAAGGGCTCAGAAACTGGAAGGCAAAGAGACAATCTGACATTTGCTGCCTTCTGACTTTTCCTAGGTTCAAAGCCAACAAGGAGCCTTGCCTGTAACTTCGCAGTATTGCTGAACTATTTTAAAGTGTGTGAAGTGCTTAAGAAAGCAGCTGAACCAGCCAACAAACTGAAGCGGGATTTTCACCCCAACAAACTGGAAATTAACCTCTGGAGTAAATCTACCACACTTACTCAGAATTTTGGAAGTTAAATGAAATTATATTTACGAAAAGGGGACTAAATATAAGAGTATAAGAGATAATAAACATATACAAGGCAAATGTACTTATATTTACAGTTCAAAACCAACCCAATATCCCCTGGTACAATATTTCAGTTCTCCTCCCCACTTCCAGACACAAAGAGGTCCAGAGGGTCTGCTGTCTCTACCTTCTCCCCCCCTACACACCTTGTACCTTTACCAGTAGTCAAAGCAACCAGCCAGCAACATCAAGAGAGGCAAAGAGCAAGCACAAAGTGGCCAGAGAAAAGGCAAAGCTCATACTTCAAATGTAAGATATTCAGCACCCCAATGGAAAGAGATAAATTTCTCTTACTATTCTATGTCCAAACCCTGTAGCTGTTTATTCTAAACTCAAGCTCTCTGGGGAAAAAAAAAAAATAAAGTGCTCAGGCATAGTCTTAAACTGATACAAAATCTGAAGAAAAAATACTATAATCCCAGAAGGGGCTTCTAGTGCCAACGTTGAGGCAAAATAGCATTTAAAAAAAAAAAAAAAAAAATAAAGTGCTCAGGCATAGTCTTAAACTGATACAAAATCTGAAGAAATAATACTATAATTCCAGAAGGTGCTTCTAGTGCCAACGTTGAGGCAAAATAGCATTTAAAAAAAAAAAAAAGAAAAGGAAAGTCTGCAAGACTGAAGTAATGTGTAACAGGAATTCTGTTGTTGTTTTTTTTGTTCCTACGCACATGCCATTGGTGTGAGGTAGTGTTTGTACTTACTCACGGTGGCTAGGAACGTCACTGTCTGGCACGGTACAGGTAATGTATTCAGGACAGCTTACAGGTGGTGGCAAAAGACTTGTGCTTGTTTTTCTTCCCTTCTTTTATTGTGTTCCTTTTGCATCAAGGTCATAGTGTGTGTGTGTGGAGGACTGGGGGAGAGAGGATGGGAAATCAAAGGGGAAAAGAATGCGTAATAAAAAAATGGAAATTAAAAAACTGTGGTAAGTGCATGCAGCACAGTACTTGTTGCAAGAGTTGATTCAGTGCCTAGAGAGCCCAGAAGCCTTCCCCAGTGCTCCTCAGTCTCTTGTGGTCCTGTCCCAACTCACTGGGGTACATGGAAGCTGCAGAACCCTATGGCTTAGGTCAGTTTGCCACGTGTAAGCGATTTTCTGCCTAGCTGCCTGCCCTTGGAGGATGGAGGTTTTCAGGGTGGTGTGGGGAAGAGCTAGGAATGTAGGTACACAGTGTTGCCATAGGCTGGGCTCCATATATGCTTCCTGGCTGCTCTTTGCAGTACTGAAATGCATAAAAAGTGATTTGCCATGGGGACTACTAAGTAGTCACTAGACAGCCCTTTTCTCTCAGTATTGCTTCTGCATAAATCCATGCAGTTGCACATGAAAACACCTCAGCCCGGGAGCTGAAAATGCTCTGAGCTTCCAGAAATGTAGGAAGAAGAGAGAAAGCCTTCAAGCCCCAGGTAATCTTAGGAGATCCTCCATGCTACAGATAAAGGAAGGACAAGAGTCTGTTCCTCTCCCAAGTCGGACTGGAGCGTGACAAGGGGACATCTTTCTACATTTAGTAACCAGTTTAGTCTTGAGCACAGGACTAGGAAACAGCAGCCTTTCAAGACTCCAAAAGGCTTTCAAAATCATGGGAAGATGCAAGTCTGTGTTGTGGCTTGATCTGTATCCCCTGTGTGAGGAGATGGGGCATGAAAGGGACCTGGAAGGAGAGGTGCTTTCCAGGCTGTTGTGACTAGTCATCACAAACACCAACATTTAAGCTGCAAACTTAAAACACTCACAAATGCAATCAGTGAGTGGTGAGTAAATTTCTTTCATTGGAAACTGGAGGTAGGCTAAGAAATTTGTATCTAAGAGGGGATTTTGTAAAGGACAGATTATTTGTATAGAGCATGCTGGAGATTTAGAGTCTCCAGTTTTGACGAGAGTCACAGTACATGCTGGTTTCAGTTACCGAAATGAGATGAGCCTGATACACTGGAGTCAGTGTTTCTGCCTCCTCTTTGTTCAAAACTGGAAAAGTATGTGGAGGAGAAAAATAAGATTAAAGATGAAACAACTCTGAACGAGATGAGAGAGGATCATTTAAGTTTTGGGTGTAGTTTCAGGCTGTTCTTTATTTTATCTGAACCGGTTGTCCCACCCCTAATTCCAACAGTATTAAGACATTCCTGGGTGTGGTCACTTGAAATTCTTAAGTGGGCAAAAATCTTCAGCTATGCAATATTCTGAAAGTGTGTATCGGTGGACTGCTTTAAATGGCTGTGCATGGTCCTGTCAGCTTCTTCACCAGCTCCTGACCCTGTGTTTGCTGTGGCTTTAGCACAGAAAGGGTCATGTCACTCCTTTTTGTTGGATTTGAGTCTTAGCTCTACAAAGAGCCACTTTCCCCCAGCCACAGCTCAGATACTCAGATAAAGCTCTCCAGTCTTACACAGTCCTACAGAAGAAGTAAAAGTATCATAGCAGCTACCACTGCATTTTCATTCAGAGTTTACACTGTTTGGCCCTTTTTCTTTTTCCCCCTTCATGTTTATTCAGATTGCA
>VWYK01008285.1:0-40244 GCA_013399775.1 Semnornis frantzii | reverse complement strand
TATTTTTTTTTTTTCAGTTGTTCATCAGGCTTGGAAAAAAAGTTTATGCATTAAGAAGGTAAATAGGAAGTCTTGTGGTCTATGTGCTGCATAAATAATCCTACAGAAACATTGAAAATCATCAAAGAATAAGTGAAAAATTTCCCTTCCTTTATACACCTTTTCCCCACCTCTGTTGCTTAAAGATTGCTTGTGTTAGTTAAGTTCTGCAAGCATACAATTTTATTTTTGAAGGATACTCTTTGAATTCTTGGTGTCAAACACCCAATAATTTAGGCTTCTGATCCAAGCTGTCATCATTAGCAGAGGTATGGAGATTGCACTGTGTGTTACAAGAAAGCAAATCTGTCAAGTGTGTGTGTGTGTGGGTTTAATGACCATGTAGAGCTTATTTCAAATGCTGCTTCCAAAATGCTTGATGCTGATGCTTTTATTAAAAAGAAATAAACCACGAACACAGACTAAACCAAAACAAAACCCCAAACAACTAAACAAAACCCCCAAATGAACAAACAAAAAAACCCAAACACAAGCAAATAAAAACAAGCAAACAAAACCAAGCAGAGAAAAAAAAAAAACAAACTGAAAAGTAAACCAAACCAAACAGACCAAAAACAACCCAAAAACATTTGCTCCAATTAAAGAGAAGGCACAGGAACATCATAAAGCAGATAGAAAAAAGGACATCTAATTGTGGCTAAACTCCTTGTTATAAATAGAAATGTTTGAGGCTCACACTTTATGGGATTTTCCTGACAAAAAGCTCACCAAGGACAGCACAGGTTAGAAGACCAAGAGCTCTGTTTTGTTATGGCAACAAGAACAACAACAGTGCATAAACCCAAGCCCCAGATGAACCGGAAAGGTTGTCTTTCTTTTAGACGCCATCCTTGCCATAGATCAAGGCTCATAAACAGTTTGTACACTTTCAAGAGGTAGGAAATCTTGTTGTCATGTGTCCATGAATCATAGAGTCATAGAATTGTCAGAGCTGGGAGGGACCTCAAGGATCATCCAGTTCCAACCCCCCTGCCATGGGCAGGGACACCTCACACTGGATCAGGTTTCTCAGAGCCACATCCAGCCTGACCTTAAAAAAATCCAAGGAAGTGTCTTCCACTACCTCCCTGGGCAACCTATTCCAGTGTCTCTCCACCCTCATGGTGAAGAACTTCCTAACATCCAATCTGAATCTACCCACTTCAAGCTTTTCTCCATTCCCCCTAGTCCTATCACTACTAAGCACCCTAAAAAGTCCCTTGGNATAGTAGATGTGCTCCAGCCCTCTGATCATCCTGGTGGCCCTTCTCTGGACATATTCCAGCATGCCTAGATCTTTCTTGTAATAGGGGTAATAACAATGTCTGTTTGCTCTACACCTGCTGCCTTTTTGTGCCTCTTAAGTGAGCACTGCCCTGATCTCACTCGGAGACAGCATATCTCTGAGCAGTGGGTCAAAGCAACAGCCACTTGTCCCTACAGGTGTGCCTCCATGCTAAACATATTTTAAGCTGGAAAACATTGAGGATTGTCCTGAGCACAGATGAATACACCTCAGGAGCCAGAGACTTTTAGTAGAGCTCAAGCCATATTTATGTGTCTAGAGAAAGACCAGGCTTTCAGAGTATGGTGCCTGTGGCCAGAGAGTTAACTTCTTCAAGCTGGCAAAATCCTTTAGAAAACCCAGTTTATATTTTTTAGCACTGAGACAAGATGAGAGTTCCTAGAAATTCTGATACAACTGCAGCTTGATCTCCCTTCGAACATCTGATCCCTCAGTTTTTTAAGTCTCCCTACGGTGGTATTGAAGTGAGTTGAAATAAATCACAACACCACTAGAGCTTTTGGACTGGTATTTTCTGTAGTTTGTCTACACATCAACATCTTGGTGTGCTCTCCAAGTGCCCATGTGCCTTGACATAACTGCTGCCTGTTATATTCAATTAAAAAAAAAAAAAACAAAGGAAGAGAATGGGGCTGCAGTATGTGCTGGAAATTGCCAAGGTTGAATGACACAATGCCAGTGTTAACTGTTCTCTAGAGGTATACAAGTAACATCAAACGAATGAAGGCCAGGATATAGTAGATTATAGCAGGGGAAAAAGTCCTGGATAATACCAGTTCTTGGAAATGTTGAGTCCAGGTACCTCAAAGGCTCTCCATGGAACAAACCAAGATCCATCACAGTCTGGAGCCAGGTCTCATCCGTTCAACAAGACTTTCCTCCTTCGTGTCCTCTTAAGTGCATTTAAAGGGTGCTTCACAGGGTCCTGGGAGAGGGCACGTGAACTGGAGCCCAGCTCCACATCCCCACCACTTACTTTCTTGTAAGGAGCCAACATCATAAAGAGAGGAAAATGACACCACAGTCACTGTAAAAGCCCTGCATCACATTTCCTTTCAAGTAGCATGGAGGTTTCAGCTGCTCTGCCCTGCTTCCTGCCTTCGTGATGCTGGTCTGCATTTTGATCCAAGGAAGGACATCCCTAGGGAGAGCAAAAGCAGGGAGAGCCTGGATGGTCACATTCAAAAGCACTCAGGACTGTTTTCTGCAGCTGGCTCCCCTTCATGCTAGCTGTGTCCAGCCCTTCCTCAGTTCTGTGAAAGGACGTAGCGAAAAGCAGTTTGCTGAAGCACCAAGGTTTCACTGCACCCATGAGTCATGCTGCTTTCTCTTGGTGATGTACCAGTGCATATCAGGAAGCTCAGCCAGCCATTGCTTTCTGCCTTCAAGATTATTCAGTAGCATAGAGGGATTCCCTTAAATGATTGCTAGAAATCTCAGTTAGCAAGTTCTGTAGCATGAAGTTTTTTTTTCCCCCATTCCTTCTGAAGGATTTTTGTTATTGTCACTGCTGGGTTTTTGTCCTTTCCCAGTTGAGCCTTGTGACTCTGCCCGGCCTTCCAAAGCAAGGAGACACAGGTCTGTCAAATGCATCACAAGATTTTTCCAAGGAAAGCCTGGACACAGCAAAGGACAGTTCTTCCCTCTGCATAATCTCTTTTAAATCACACAAATATGACTCGGTCCCACACAGAAGGTCTTTACCAGGCATCTGGGGACACTGCGGATGGGGTGGATCTCACCCAGCCACAAGCACCTGCAGACAGCTCTGTTTGTACCAGTCACTCTGGGCTTCTCTTGTTGTCAGTGAGGAGAATCAGGAGTTCCCTTGGTGTGAGTCATCTCGTCTCTTTTAGATGCCCACTTCTTCCCATTTTCCATAAGCAACTATTTCAGGTGTAAATGCCCGCTTCAGGTGTTTTCCTCCTGTTTGTTCACAAGCATGCATGCTTTCAAAGGGAATAGGAATTCCCTCCCTGTCTCTCTCTCTCCCTATCCCCCTTTTTTGTTTTTTGTTTTTGTTTTTTTTTTCCCTAATGAGTCTTCATGTACTGTTTTGTCCTTGTGGGACTAGCACTACTTTATTCCCCTCCTGGTGTGGTATAAAAATTCCAAACCTGGGTAACTGGTTGCCATTTGATTGCATGGTATCCTTTGAAGAAGCAGGTGACCAGGTCTTGATGCAATAGCTACATTAAAAAAAAAAAAAACAACAAACAAAAAAAACCCCATAAACATTGCTTGCCTCAAAGGATTCTGTCTCTTTGCACATTGAGCATGTGTTAACAGTCTGTTACAGATAGGGGCACTGTAGGCACTGCATGAAAAAAACTAATGCGATTCACTGTTAGCCAGTTGGTTTGCTCCTTCTTATTCCCATCTCTGTAGCAGACAGCTGGATCCTCGTTTAGGACAGGGTTTCTGTCTTGTGTTTACCCATCATTATGGCCAGGATTCAGTGAGGTGCTCGGATGCCTGACCCTAACCAAATTGGCCCACTCGTGAACTAACCCTTAATCAAGGGCTACTCATGAACTTGAGACTGGGTATCTACATTGCATCAGGATCCACCATGAGATTCAGTTACTCAGATTTCCAAAGACCTTCTGTACTGTCTTAGCACAGAAGTACCTCTTCTTTTGTATCTGTCATCGAAGGCTATGACTACTTCTTATGTCTAGTTTTTATGTTCCTGCTTTGGCATGGGGTTCAGATTCAGCAATCCCCAGAGGCCACTTCCAAGCCCTACCATTCTATGATTCCTCTTTTCTCTGCTGCTTACCTACTGTTAGTGTTTCTACTCCCTGACAGGTGCTGGGAAAGACATGTCCTTGCTCTCACAGAAATGATATCACCTGCCCCTAGCAATGTTATTCCCTTTCCTGCTGAGCTTAGGCAATGCAGCAACATGCCTAAACAGTGCATCCAAAACAAGGAACGGCATCATCGTCTTGCTTTCAAAACAAACCTGTGGTGGGTGGAATTAGCTGTGCTGAACGATGCTGGCCTGAATGATAATGATCAGTGAAGAAACTTTTTCGGCTATTCAGTCATTCACCTTTGGTTACCCTCATTTTAGAGAGGGTGAGAGCTGGTTGTACTCTCTGTCTTCACACTGTAATGAAGAACTGGTGATTTTTTTTTTTTGTTTTAGTCAAATGTCCATTTAAATGGGTCAGTGTTAATGAACTGTGGGAAAACAGCAGCATTACTGTGTCACCTGATGTGGTTGTACTTAATGTATCTGCTCAGTTTACCCTTGTGTCTGCCTTAAATGCAAATCCACCTGCATCAGGGGAAAAAAAAGAAAACAAACATCAAATACCTGCCCATAGCCTGTGCTGTGCACATACAAGCGTGTCATTTCCTTCCTGAGCTAAAAGAATATGTAAGTAAAAGAAAACTACTCCTTTTGTGGTAAACAGTTTAGGTGTCTCTGCCTGGGTCATTGACAATATTACATTGTCAGTAAACATACATTTGGGTAATGTGAAGTGCTTTTCCCTCCTCCCTGTGGAAAATCTACTTCAAATTGTGAACCTCCTCATGAATCGCACATAGGGGAGGCCAGATGTGTGAAGAGGGGACATAAAGACGGTAAGTGAGAGCTGTAAAGAGAGCAGAATGAAGCATAGGAGAAAGCAGAGAAGATTAGGTTGGGGAACATGAGGAGGGGAGAAAACAGGGATTAGGAAACAGAGTTTAGGGAGGGAAGGTAGAAGGGCTGGTCTGACTCAGAGAAAGTATGGAGGAAGGGTTGTCTAGACAGGGAGGTAGAGATGGGATGACTGGGAGAAAGTTTCCCCAAGGCCTTGAGAGAGAAGGCTAAGGAGAGTTGAGGTCCAAGTCTGTAGCATAGAGACAAATGATCCAAGACTTAGACCAATGTTGTAGAATCTTCAGTGGTACATAGATGGCAGAGTCCAGTGGTAATAAAAGGATTGGCTTCTCTCCTGAAGGAGAAAAGTATAAGCGAAAGGTGAAGGGTCAAAAGGAGATTGTAATCAAAGAGTAGGAACTAGGCACCAGCTGGATAGAGGCAGGGTCATGGGGCAGCTTGGCAGAGCATTTGGGGGTTACTGGTGTGGGTGGTGTTCTACCTGGCGAACTGAGTGTCCAGTTCTCAGCTTTCTGAGCCTGTTAGACTGAGTGTATCCAACTGCAAGGCTGATGGCAATGGTTGGGGAAAGGCTGGCTTGAATGATGAGGACTTCAGTTCATCACAGAGGGTAGCCAGGGATGGGACTAGGACTCCTCCTTTCCTCTCCTTCCCAACTCCAGGATGTCAGACTTGCAGAAAGCACACAGAAAAGCACTCACTGCCTTGTGAAGATATCACTCCTGAATACAGCCAACACAGCCGCCTGGGAAGTGCTGGCTAATTTCACACTTCTGGTTATGTATTAATTTGTGCCAGGGATGCATAAAGTACTTGTAATTGTATCTTGCAGCGTATCTTACAGAGTATCTTAAAGTGGATGCAAGTGCACTATTTCCCTTGAAGGAACCAGTCCGAACCTCAAACTTTTTTTTTTTTTTTCTTTTAAAGGTGTTGTTTTAGTGACTCAACTCTGTTTCAGCCTTTTCTGCAAAGCTCTTGCTATGATGGTAAAAAGAGTGGCTGAAACCAAGCAGTAATCAGCTGCTCCTTCAGCTTGGCTACAAGTGGAAGCACTGGGATTCGACCAGTAGACACGCTGTGGATATCTTGATTCAGCTGTACTTGATGATTTCTGTCCTTACAGATACTGAACACTGCACAACGCTGAGTTCTGGGAAGGCTCAGGCTATGAGAGTTTCACAGTCCCAGTTTCAGTACCAAAATTGGTATATTCATTCATTTTCTCTCTTATCTCAGTTTTCCACCTTTAAATGGATTTTGTGAAGCTAGATGAACCCCCTTGGCAAATGCCCTGATACATTTAACGATGGGGAGCTGGGGAAAAGCTGTGAAATAATAATTTTCTGAGCAGGGCTGGAGCAGTGTGCAGCACACAGAGCCTGCAGCCATACCTGAATGCAGAATAGGTTACAGACTAAACAGCACCACACTTGTGCACTGAGTGAGGTAAGACGTTGAGTAGCAGGCAATTAGAGATTATTTCCCAATGCAGACACACAAGGATGGTGAAGTAAGGCTGCATAGGTGGCCTTAATCACAGCATTTCCTAATTTCGAGCTCTGCACCTCCATTAACTTTGTGTTTAAGGGATGCATTGTGTGCTGTAAGGAAACCTATTCTGAGGAGCATACCTCAGCTGTACGAGCAAGACTTCTCTGGTATGAGGGCAGACTTTGCATGAAGGATCACTCTGCAGATGTGCCTCATGCAGGCAAGCCTTCAGGCACCCATTAGGGCTGATTCTTCCATAGTAAGGCTTTGCATCAGGTGCCTTTCAGGATGTAAGGTAAGGAGAAGGAAAGGACTTGTTTTTAAAGAAGATAGACCTCTCTTCCCATTGTGTTGTCATCTGTTGGGGCCCTGAGGGCCCTAACAATCGTGAATTGCCCACACCAGTCTAACCTGGGGCCTGGACCACCATTTTAGTTTGTCCTGAGGCTTCCAATCCCTTCCTGACCTGTGATTTAGGTATAGCTGTCTCCAGCCCCATCTTGGATGGCCCTAAAGTCTGTCCTATAGGTACCTTGTCTCCAGGCCTGTCCTCAGCCTTATCTCTTCAAGATCATCATTGGACCCCCTGGATGGACCCTCGTCCTCACTCACCCCCTCTGTTAGGTGTTGTCAACAGATCTTTATAACCCCTTAGGTCTGTCTGCCACATTCTCATCCTGCAGAATGGTGTCTATCATTGAGGGCATGGTCAAGGCTGGTGACACCCTTGCACCCAGATGACCTGCCTTTAGGAAGCAGCTGGCCATCTCTGTATCTTGGCATCCTCCACTGAAATGGCAGGTGACACAAAATTCTGCTGAGTTTCATCATAGGCTTTTGGAGACTCCATCTTCAAGCAGAGCTCTGTCCTGGTAACCTCCGAGCAAACTTCTTTATGCATGTTGTGGTAGCTGGGACCTCTTCCCTCTTCTTGTGAGAGGATGACAGAGGAGCCCTTCTCTGCTTCACCAGCTAGATGATACTACATTTGCTGGATGATACTACACATTTGCTATGATCCATCCCCCTGCTTTGCCATCTGCCCTGGAGGCTTTGCTGCTAGGAGGTAAAAGATTTTGCAAAGTTCTTCATGACAGTTTGAGAGAGCCACTGACCACGGTGAGAAGGTGTATCAGGCAGGCTGCACTCAATGCCTGCCTATTTGCCAGTCCTCCTGCTCACTGGGCTTAACACTGTGGGTCAATATGTAACTCGTGGTAATGGTTTCAGATGACACTGAAAGCAGCAAAAAAACATCCTACACAAAACTCTGTGTGTGGGAGCAAAGTGGTTTCGGAGGGGAAATTGAAGATTTGAGCTGAAAATCCAGTCTGGCCAGTTAAAACTATTTTGATCCATCAGGTCTAGGGAGGTGTGAGACCACACCTGGAATACTGTGTCCAGTTTTGGGCTCCCCAGTTCAAGAGAGACAAGGACCTGCTGGAAAGAGTCCAGCAGAGATCCATGAGGATGACTGGGGGACTTGAGCATCTCCCCTGTGGAGAGAGACTGAGAGTCCTGGGGCTGTTTAGTCTGGAGAAGATAAGACTGAGAGGAGATCCCATCAATGTGTACCCCACCAATCTGAGGGGTGGGTGTCAAGTGGATGAGGCCAATCTCTTTTCAGTGGTCTGCAGCAATAAAACAAGGAGCAATGGCTACAAAGTGGAACCCAGAAGGGTTCACCTCAACACAAGGCAAAACTTCTTTACAGTGAGGGTGACAGAGCACTGAAACAGGCTGCCCAAAGAGGTTGTGGAGTCTCCTTCTCTGGAGACTTCAAAACCTGCCTGGATGGATTCCTGTGTGAACTACCCTAGGGGATCCTGCTTTGGCAGGGGGATTGGAGTTGATGACCTCTGGAGGTCCCTGTCAAACTCTAATGTTCTGTGATTCTGTGATCCTACAGATTCAAAATAGATTCATGCTCATCACAGTTTAGAAATACAGATTAGTTTTCCTTTCTATAGGTGCCTCCCCCTTTTCCAGGTTAATCTGCTGGAGCAGAGGGAGTATGAGAAATTTTCCCTGGGGTAGCGTCTGACTGGTCTGATGTAAAAGAGCATTGGTACTCTCATAAGAGGCCGCACTCCCTTGGGATGTGAAGCCTTTGCGGAATGCAGCAAGAAGGGTTTGACCACTCCTGGAAAAGGGCAGCACTTGGTGGGAGTGGGTACTTTGAGTTTCAATTCCAAGGCAATTTCAAACATGCTGCCACCTGACTGGCTCTGTCTTGTGCTCTCTCCCCTCCTCTTGCCCCTTCCACCTGCCCTGCATCTGTGCACTCTCATTCATCAACTACTCCTTCTCACCTAATTGAAGCTCCACCACAGCTGCGGACCAGATGGCACCGATCCTTCTGGCACAGTGCCAGTAAAGCTATGGAACTCACCAGGTTGCACTAACTCTCTGTGTCTATTTATCTTTCTTTCATGCTTGTGTGATAGTGCATCATGCACATTATTATTTTGTCTTTTTCTCTACCTACTTCAGAGCAGTCCACTCCTACTCCAGGTCTTTATGGATCTTCTCAGCTTGTTGCTTTAGTCCTGTCAGTCCCTTTACCAAAACACATTACACTGGACTGTGAACTCCCAAAGAGAATAGTCGGGTCTTTATAAAGCTCCCAGACAAGGTGACCATACCTTGTCCTGGCTGAGGAGCAGGCAAATGCCAGCATAAGACAAACAAGAGGAAAATAAACTTGACTTCAAAAAGTCCTTGAAGCCTGTTCTTACAGTAATTCATTAGTATATGCCAGGGTAAGGAGACACTGCCAGCCTGCTTTGCTTTGTGTTAGAGCCAAATTTGGTGCTGTTCCTCATTCTTGTGTTGAATCCTGAATCTTGTGATATTTGTTGCTTCCTAAATGCCTGTATATTCGTGGTCACACGAGAATCTGAGCCATCGATATGTCTATGTTTCTAACCATCAAAAGAGATGGCTAAGCCCTGGTGACCATGAAGACAAAGATATCAGAAAACAAAGAGACCTCGGATGTGGTGAGGTTTCCTTGTTTGCCTATGTTCATGTCTTTTTCAAGCACAATACTTAAGTTGCTCTTTATTCCAACATCACAATTTGGAGAAGCCTGAATCATGACCCTATAAGCATGTGAGACTGGTTGTATGTTATCTAGCTGTAGCTCTCTTTGCCTGTATGCCCTGGCAGGTTAGTTCCCATTCTAATGTTAGACCACAAACGGTTTCTCCTCAGGAACCCTGAGTACAGAAGTTGGATGGGAAAGTGGTAGGCAGTCAGAACATGCCTTGTCTTTTCTCACCCAAAATTTTCTAGGGAAAGAACTGCTCCTTGTCAAGGTTTTGGACAGCTTGGGAAAGTACCATGCTGAGTTTTTGCTAAAGTTACCTCTTTCTCGAGCAACATTTGATTTCCCCACACACCATTCCTTGATCGAATTTCCAGCTCTCCCAAACACGGAAACTGAGAAATAGTGGAGAAAATGAGACAGCCTGGCCTTTCAGAAGACATTTTATAATGCCACTGTGTTTCCCTGCTCACAGCCTCTTGGTGATATTGATGATGTTTACAGGAAATACCATGAGTAATTTGCAAAGCAAAAGCATCTTACTATCGGGTTGAGGCTTGTCTGACTGGAAAATGCTGTGTTGCGTGGTGCTGGGTTCATGGGCTGGGCTGGCTGCCTCCACAGCAGTGTGACATGTCAGTGGCTTACAGAGGCCAGGGTGTGAAGCAAGGCCTGGGGAGAAGGTTGTGCAATGCTTCTTCCAATACTGGTGTGGAAAAGCAAGGAAAAGCTTGCAACCAGCGCAACCCTGTCAGAAAGGCATGGGTTAGGAGTTGCCATCTTACTGGAGGAAGTCCTTCCTGCAGCCTTGTTCATGTTATCCTCTTGTATATTCACTGCACAATGTAGCACAGAACCAAAGCCTTTTTCACCTTCCCAACTCAGCCCAATGGCACACACCAGTTACTTTCTGTAGGACTTTGACTCTATCTGTCCCAACAAATTCTCTCCTTCAAAGTAGGACCTTACATTTCTGCTATCTTCACCAGGCTCTGCACTTTTGTAATTGCTCCTGGTTCTAAGCAATCAAGAAACATGCTCCCCCACTACTACAGACTGGGATCTGTAGCTAAAGGAAGGCTGAAAATTCCTATAGGGAAAATCCAGCTCTGGTCCCCACTGAGCTCAACTACAAAACTCTGAGAGACTTCCCTGCAACGAGGCTCCACTCAAGGGTTAATATTTGCCTCTGTGCCTTGGACAAGTCTGTGTGTATCTTGCTTTGTTGCAGACCTAAGTGGTGGCTACACACACCAGGAATGCCTTTTTCACACAATCTTCTTATACACCACCTGCCTGCTCCTCCATGTTCTTGAAGTTCCTGCCAGATCCCTTCACCAAAGCCACTTTCCTCCCTGCTTCTCCCATCCCACACCCAGCGTCTCTTTGTTTCTGCTTGTCTGACACCTTCTTATGCTCATCTTCTTCCTCTCTCTCTTTGTTTCATTCTCGTCCCTCTCAGTATCAGGATGCTTTACCTATCCTGTTTTTACACAAAGAGGTGTTTAGGCTTCCCTCATGTCTTCTCCGTCTTCTGACCAACTGTGTTCTGCTCTTCTATAGGGATTAGACAGAAGAGCTCAAATTTCTCAACAGAAAATGACGATGTGGAGGTGAAAAAATTCCACAGCATAATTAAAAGGATGTGTACACTGCAGTCATGATAGTCTGGATAATACATGTACCAACAGGGCGAAGGGTGGGGATGATGCAAGTTTCTGGGCAGTGGGGGCAGATACACTGCCATGCTGTATGTTGTATGGTCCTGGGTAGGGTGGCACAGCAGGATCCATCTTCCTTGTTGCAGCACTTAAGCTGTGCAGTTGAGGGTAACTTGTTGAGTCTTGTGATAAGGTCTGCAGTCTGCATGCACTTGCACAGGGAGGGCTTTAGTGGTGCAGGTAGAGGCCTTCTACCATGGAAGTCACCTGAGCAGCCTTGGCTGAGCAGAACCTTTGGAAGGTGCCACAAGCACACTATCCCATGCCCAGCCCACTCACAGCAAAGAAACTTGTTTCTTCCAAGGACTTAGTCTGGTTCTAAAGACTTCTGTTGAGCTCTCCAGGTAGTCCTGTTCATATTGCAGTGATCCCAATTTCTGAGCATCTCAGAGCTCTCTCTCTTCTGTTTCTCCCTCACTCCACTTGTTATTGAGAGTGCAAACCTAAGTTAAACAATGCAGCTTCTTCCCTGTAAGTGGTGGTACAAGAATGGAGGGGAAGGAGAAGAGAGATATGGCACAGTATCTATTCAGCTCCTTGGTTGCTAACAGAAAAACTTGTGTGATAGTGTAGTATCAGCCTAGTCAAGAGCTCTTATAGCAGATAGAGCAGGATGGGTGACATTGAACCCATCTGTGTCTTCAACACTGCCTGAAGAATCAGAGCTACTTTTCTACCCAGTGCACCAGCAGGAAGGCAGGATATTGACTGAGCATGGTCCTCAGCCTGCATCATCTTTCTACTGACTAACAGCATCTTCAGTTTGCAGGAAAAAAAAAAAAATCGACCCCTAAGAGGCGTTCAGGGAATCACTCTGGATTTTAGAAATGTTGTGGCTGCTTTCAGTCTCTCCACTTCACATTTCCTCATGTCTGCTGTGGTTCCCAAACCCTCTGAGCCTTTTTCCCAGCCACTGCAGGGCTGGAAAAGCTGCTAAAACTGCACAAGGCAGGAACCGAAGCAGTGGCTGCAGAAAGAAACAGAAGGCTCGACATGTGCTTTGTAGCAGGGTTTAGTTGGGGAATTTGTTTCCCATGACCTATAATCATAGAATTATAGACTGATTTCAGTTGGAAGGGACTTTAAAGATCATCTAGTTCCAAGTCTACTGCCATAGGCAGGGACACCTTTCACTAGACTGGGTTGCTCAAAGCCCCATCCAACTTGGCCTTGAACATTTACAGGGAGGGGGCATCCACAACTTCTTTGAGCAGCCTGTTCCAGTGTTGCAAAGAATCTCTTCCTTCTAGCTAATCTAAGCCAACCTGCTTTCAGTTTAGAACTATTATCCTTTCTCCTATCACTACTCTCTCTGACAAAAGAGTCCCTCTCCAGTTTACTTCTGAGCTCTCTTTAAGAACAGCCAGGCTGCTGTAAAGTCTCCTCAGAGCCTTCTCCTCTGTAGGCTAAATAAATCCAATCCTGTTAAGTAACACAGGGCCTTTCCTTGGCCTTGCACACTTGATCCCCACTGTCTCTTCTGTAAATAGCTTTAGTAGCTACTGACAGAACATATCAAGCCTTGCTTCTGTGGGTAGGCATTTTCAGAGTGCTTTGTTTGCAGCATGAAGGCTCATCTGTGACCACCCCTGCATCCCTTTTCCTTTTCCAGAGATTTTTTTGCCTCTCTTTTTGGTTGACTTCCATTTTGTCCACTGCTTTAAGACAGTCAGGAAAAGGCTGACGAGTACTAGGATGACTACTTAACACACTCCACATGGGGGACACAGTGCAGTGCAACTCTTGTGTCTTATTTCTCTCCTCAGACTCTGGACATCACAGTGAAATTGTGCTGTCTAATCACTCTGTCCTCACTGTGCACTCACCTGTTTGGTTATCTCTTCACAATTCAGATATTTTGTGTCTGATTTTGACAGGCCAAGCTGTGTCTCCTGTGAGCCAACATACTGAATTTTGAGCCTATGTTCTCTTGTGCTGTCTCTCCTGGCCTGCTATCACATCAGTGTGCTCTGTGCTCCACCTTCCAGCTCCTCATCATTAATAGTGTGTGTGTACATGTGCGCACCATTATTAGTACTTAGAGACCCAGAACAGGGACAGGTCTCACTGCCAAGATCTGTAAGATGCCAGGGAGTCTCTGCGGCTGAGCTCAAGAAGGAGCTATAAGGCAGTGTACACTATGTCCAGCGGCAAGGGGGACAGCCTGCACTGGTGTGGCATTAGCTGTTCCTGGCACTTCTCCCTGATCCTCGCAGAAAGAAAAAGATAAGGGAAGCACATTGTGCACCTGTCCCAGCAGAACAGTTGAATTATTGTTCCCTCTTTTTCCCAGGGTGTAGCAATCAAGGTTCCTGAAGGGACACAGAGACACTTGGAGGATTTGGAGGGAGGTGGAAGAATGTGGAAGATGGAGTGACATAGGTGGAGATGGCAGTTCTGAGACAGATGGGGAGCAGCATTCCACAAGGGGTACCTGGTGAAGAAGTCATGTTGGTCTGGAAAGAGGCAAGTTGCACAAGACTAATTTTGTGCTCTGTTTGCCGCCTCACAGCAGCTTAACATATTGGTACCTCACCCATTAGTAGGAGGAAACTGACTCGGTTGTGGGAATTCATGAGGCAGGAATTATAAAATCTGCAGCTATTTTATTTCTGGAAAGCCCTGCCCACAACTTTATATAAAATTGGTTAGTTGGGTTCAGAAATTCGCTCGGGAAAAATCTTTCACACGGATGCTTACAAGGAATGTAGTAATTCAGAAAAATCAGGAAGCTTGGAAAGGTTTGCTATAAAAAAAAAATAGCTTCGCTGCACTTACAAACAAAAGGCAGCCTGGAGCCCTAAGGAACGTCTGTGCTACTCACGGCGGTGGAGTAGGAAGTTGGAGATAGTCCCTTGGCTCCTTGTCGGTAGGCTGTGCAGCAGTGCCTTGAAGTGCAAATCGTGGGGCAGCACAGGGTAAAGCTCAGGCTGCTCGGTGTACCCATGGTTACGGCAGAGGCAGGTCCCTTCAACAGGCAGGCAGGATCTGACGGTCGAGAGCGGAGGCTGTGCTTTCTGAGAGCGGAGGCTGTGCTTTCTCATCACCGTTCCTGCAGATGCCCCTTGATGACGGACTCAAGGACCGACTTCAGGTCTAAGACAAGGTCCAAGTCCAAGTCCCACGTTGGCCGTCTGACGCTGGTAGTCCATGGCTAGCAGTCCCTCTTAAAGCCCTCTCAAAGTCCCCCGCAGCAGTCTCCTCAAAGTATGCTCCAAGTCTGCTCCACATCTGCTCTTTCCTGCTCCTTAGATAAGGTGTCCCATTGCCATATATATATGCTGGGGTGATTTGCTCTCCCCCGTTCAAGCCTGCAGGGGTGGGGTAAGGTACTTGACACCTACTCCTTTCACAGTCCAAACCCCCAGAACCAGAGGTGGGGGGAAGCAGAACAGTTTCGCACCCCATTCAAACCTTCGGTGGGGCAGGGACTTGGGTGTGCCCCGGTACAGAAAACTGCCTCATGAGCATCACACCCAGCTGACAGCTGTGCCAGCTAACTGGCCATAAAATGGCAGTGAAGTGGAATGGCACATGGTCAACATAAAGTGTAGCACCAGCTGTACTAGGGTCATGGGGTATGGGATGGAGGAAACGGTGGCCATGGTGGGTCCTAGTCTCTGTCTAGGCTCTGCTTCTCACCTTAGGGCACACCAGGCTGTGTCTTGCATGAGAGGTAGGCCTGGCAGCAGGGCTGAGCAGTAGGGTGTCTGCCTTTGCATGGTTTCTGTGGTTGCCTCTTCCCCAGCAACCAAAGCACCAGGGAATGTAAAGCTCCCTCTGGGGTTCCTGTATGGGGATGAGGATAGAAACGGGGGGAGGAGAGCATCTGTGTCAAAGATTCCATCAGGACCTGAAAACTTGGCATCTCAACTGAGATTTTACACAGCAACAACCCATTCCTGGGGCCTTTTTACGACAGCAGGTAAGGATCAGTACCTGATGCCATTGCCCTTTCCACCAGAGCTTCCTCACCCAAATACTGCTTCCAACCAAAACGCTGAACTGTGCAGAGACAGCAATGAAATGTCTGCAGCCAAACTGCTCAGCAGGATGCCTATATTGATGTGCTTGATTCAGAACAACTCTGCCTGGCACACCATGATTGCCCGAAATAGGTCTGAGAGCCACCTGCTTAGCTGGGACTGCTGGTAGGGTTGTTTCTGCAGAGTTAAAATACTATCCTGGAAGAAATACAGTTTTCTCCTGAGTGCAAATCTATGTTTCATTTTCTTCCATTATTTTAACCATAACTTTCTTTGACTTGGTCTAACATCTGTGGCACATGTGACAAGTAGCACAGAGCACACAAAAAATAGGTGTGATCTTTGTCATCCCAAGTGGTTCCCTTTAAAACATTATTGATTGTATTAAATGTGTTCATACTTCCATGAAGGATTTAGTTGTGGGGTTTTTCCTACTAGCCAATAAATATATTCATAACACCACCATGATTTGGGTCAATTCTCAATTATTTTCTTTCAGCCATAAATATAAGGATACGAAACATTTAGGTACTTTCTACTTTGCTCACTTGAGGGTTTCCTTATAGATGCAAACATGTCTTCCAGTTTTTCCATTGCTCTTGCAACACTCTCTATGCTGAGTAACTACACTTGATGAGCCCAAATACTTGAAATGCCTTTCATCTCATTCTAGATGAGATGTTTTAACCTGGTTCTATTACAAATTCTGTCTTTTTCCAGATTCTCTTACTATTTGTTTGTCTAATTCTTGTACTCCTTCCCCAGTCATGGAAGTGTGACAGAATGGTTTGGATTGGAAGGGACCTTTGAAGGTCATCTAGTCCAACTAGCTTGCCACAGGCAGGCACACCTTTCTCTAGATCAGGTTGCTAAAAGTCCCATCCTAGTTGGCCTTGAATACTTCAAATGAGTAGGCATCCACATCATCTTTTGGTGTCTTTAGGTTTCTTAGAACGGGTTTCATGGGTAGGTAAGAGCAGACCCAAACTCATTTCACTCATGCCACATCATTCACGTGCAAGACACATCCAGCTTAGAAGCAGTGTGACTCTGCAAGCAGTGCTGGGCAGCTTGGAGGAAGACCTGCCATTTTACTCCCTACCCATCTGATGGTGGATACAACAAAGCTGTGAGGTGGGTACAAAACCTACATCTTGTGTCTTGCCTTTATCGGTTCTCTGCACTCAATGCATCCAACCCTCCACTGAACGAGAAAGCTTACAATTTGCCAGGATCAAATAAGCCTGAGCATATTTGTGTGCTTGTGGAGGGGAAATGCTACTTTTCTGTTTGTTTGCTTGTTTAAGAACTAGTCAACTGGGCATCTTATTAATCGTTTCAGGATCAAGAGGGTTGTGAAGGTCATGAGTCAAGTAGTGTCCTGCTATTGAGACTTGCATACTACCTCTGTACTTTGAGTTGCCATGGAAGGAGACAGTCTCCTGTCCCTTTGGCTAAATGTCCCTGAGCTGGAGGGCTTTTTCATGTCTCTGAAGGAAGGAGCTACAGCAACCAAATGGACCAAGCTGTGTGAAATGCAAAGTCATACTAGTGTGAGTCAAACATCCCCTTCTGGTGCTGGACACCTCAGCTAATGAGCATAAAAAAGACATACATCAGCAGCTGAAAGCAAGTGGCTTTTGCTTTCTTCATGGCAAAAGCCCAGTAGACTCTGACTGAGATCAAAAAGTAACATATCACTTGGGGGTCCATGGAGAAGCAAAGAGATTGAACCTTTCACCGCTTCCATCATCAAACCTTCAGCAGGTTTATTTCCATGAGTTTTTTCATAGGCAGCCTCAGTGAGAGCAGCCATTCAAAAGGGATATTAGATGTGCACTTTGTTCTCTAAGCCATATAAAATTGCCCTTCAATGTCAGCAGAAGCACACGCAGACACCAAAAAAAATTAAAAAAAAAAAAAAAAGGAAAAGTTAAGGAGGAAAAGAGAAACAAACACAGAGTCCTAGGGTACTGATAATAGGACTATGCTGCCATGCTTCAAGGTCACAAGTTTGACTTCAGGTAAGCTTAGTAAAGCTAAAAATGTTTATTGGCAGCTGTTTGGTGGTCTATGTGGAGACAATGGATAGTCTCTTGTAGCCATTTAGTTTAGTTAAATAGCTGCTGCATGAAAAAAATATCCCCAAATAAAACAATCCAACTTGTTGGTGAGTTGATGAATGTGGAAGTGGAAATGAATAACAGGGTTCAGTAAAGTCTGTTATACTAATTTATTAAATGGTTCTGCATTCAGACCTCTAAGCACTGCTAAACTTATGCACTGCCTGATGCAGTGGGTCCAGAGCAAGGCCACAAAAATGTCAGGGGGTTGGAACACCTCCGTTACAATAACAGGATGAAGGAGCTGGGTTTGTTCAGCCTGGAGAAGAGAAGGTTCCAGGATCTTCCAGTATCTGAAAGGGGCCCACAAAAAGGCTGGAGAGAGACTATTTACAAAGGCCTGTGGTGATAGGGTGAGAGGCAATGGCTTTGAACTAGAGAAGAGTAGACTTAGATTGGATGCTAGGAACAGGTTCTTTACTGTGAGAATAGTGAAACACTGGAACAGGTTGCCCAGAGAGGTGCTTGAGGTCCCATCTCTGGAGATATTCAATGTGAGGTTTGACAGGGCTCTGGGCAACCTGATCTAGTTGAGTACGCCCCTGCTGGCTGCAGAGAAGGTTGGATTAGATGACCTTTGGAGGTCCCTTCTAACCCAAACCATTCTATGATTCCATGTTTGTTGCAGCTGGATCTTAGACCTTTAGAGCAGAGATGTTGGCAAAGGATCTTTCGTGTATTTCTGATTTATCGAAATGAAAGATTAATCTTTTCCAGTGAAAAGGTAAATGACTGCCACTCACTAGGGCATGACCACTATTACATGCAACTCTAACTTTAAACATGCCATAAGATAGCAGCAATGTCCAATTGCTGCCTGTCTTCTGTACTAGAGCTTACTGAGAACAATTTGCCTGGAAAGATGCAGCTTCTTTATGTTGTCTGCCTTTAGAGGGGAGAAGTCAGAGGTCCTGCTGCAGGAGTCTGTCAGAACTTAAAAGAGGCCAATGCTGCTGAGCTCTGTTTTTGCTGAGTTTATTGTCTTAAAAGTGAAAGTATCATTAGCATTCACTTTTGGCTTCCAGCAATATTATTGCTTATTTTAAAATACTTCCCAAACTTCTGTACTGTTGTAATTTGTTTGTTTGTTTGTTTTGGCATGCATTTTGTTGGTTTGTTTGTGTGCTTTTGGTTGGCTTTGAATAACAGAAGCCACATATGTCAAGAAGGGCAGTGCCATTCTGAGGTGTATTAGAAGGGCTGTGGTTAGTAGATCAGGAGAGGTTCTTCTCCCCCTCTACTCTGGTGAGGCCATATCTCAAACATCATTCTGGGCCCCTCAGTTCAGGAAGGACAGGGAAGTGCTTGAAAACGTCCATCACATAGCCACAAAAATTATTAAGGGAGTGGAACATCTCTCTTAGAAGAAGAGACTGAGGGAGCTGGGGCTCTTTAGCTTGGAGAAGAGGAGAGTGAGGGTTGACCTCATGAATGTTTATAAATATGTAAAGGGTGACAAGAGAAAGGCAGTCAGGCTCTTCTTGGTGATACCCAATGACAGTACAAGGTGCAATGGGTGGAAGTTGAGGCATAGGAAGTTCCATGGAAACACGAGCAAGAGCTTTTTCACTGTGAGGGTGATGGAGCACTGGAACAGGCTGCCCAGGGGGGTTGTGGAGTCTCCCTCTCTGGTGATATTCAAGACCTGCCTGGATACATTCCAGCATGATCTGGTTTAGGTGATCCTGCTCAGATCACCTGAGGAGGAGGACTGGGTGATCTTTCTAGGTCTCTTCCTTCTGTGATTCTGTGATCAGTATCAGCAAAAATGGAAAGAGAGACCAAAACCAGAGCTACCGTATCTTTCCTTCCCATAAAGTGGGGTGAAAGAAGAAGCCAAAACTGTTTTCCTTTGGGGTTTTGGTTAGCATATATACATCAACAAAGTACTCAAAATCCATTGTTAATGATAATATCTGCTAATAATATCCATTGTTAGTGATAGTATCTGCTAACAAAAGTAGCTCCTGACTACCAGTAAGAGACTTATAGAATGGCTTTGTTGTTCTTTTTAAGTCTTAGCTTACTCAAGTTTTTGTCCTTGGGAGATTTTTCTGTTTATTTGCTTTTTTTGCAATACTAGAAATAAACCAAAACTCTACTACACTTTGCTGCTGTAGGTTCGCTCCTGACACCTTGTCACATGTACACACCAGGCATCACTTTTGAGTCCTGGAAAAGCCCCAGTCCAAAGCTGTTGCTAGTGAGCAGAAAGCACATTGGTAGGTGGCAGAGGCATAGTTTAGTGACTCTGTTTTGGAAAATAGTGTAGGTTATTTTTGGTTGTTGTCTGGAAAGGTACAAGTAGATCAGGATTTAAACTTGGGGACACTTGGACATTTTCCTCAGGAGATGTGTGTCTGCAGGAAGATAGGGTTATAATACACTTTCTTCTCCTTGAGGAAGGGATAATATCCTCTTGGCAACATGAGGGATCACTTAAATGGAACAATAATATTAGGCAAGTGTTTGCAGTTGCCTTTCAAGACACATTAGCATCTGAACACGAGAGAGGGAGTGTAAGCAATGTATGGGTAAGCAATTAGGAAGATAGGAAAGTGTCAGAGGGAGAACAGTGTATTTCAAAGCTGTAGTAGTTTTATAAAAGGGCTGAGAAAGGCAGGGTCATTACTCGTTATCTATATGCAAATGCAAGAACTACTCTTTGAAATAATGCTGTAATTGCAATTTTCTCATTATCCTTGTTACATTAGTGGAGGCAAAAAGAGAGATGGGAGCGTAAAGCTTTTCATTTCAGGTTGAAGGGATAAGGATACTTTTAAGTGAGCAGCTTGGGAAGATCTGGTTCTGTGGGCTACTTATGATGTGACCAGTGAGTATCAGGTATTTGCCCCTGGTGGCAAATGGTGTGGGGCATTGCCTGTGATAAGTCTGGGAAATCCCTGGTCAGTGACTGCCTGTCTGGAGGCCATGCCTGGCTGGTTATGTGCTTAGCACCTTCTTCCAGGCTGGGAAAGAAATGAACAATGAGCACAGTCACCTCCTTGGCATCTCTGTGTGAAACAAGATCAGGGACCACCTCCAGCTCCAGCTGGAGCTAGGAGAAAAGCTCCAGCAGAAACAAGGTGCATTGTACAGTGAGTCCTGGACTCACACATGGCTATTCAACTCAGAAGCAGTTCCTGCAAGCCTCCCATTAACAATTTGCCCCTTGCTTTAACTGAAGACTGTTGTGATCCACAAGGCTCTGGCTAGGAACTCTTGTGGTCAGGTGGGCCCCAATCCACTTCACACCATGCCATCCCTTGCAGAACTGTGGGCAGGCTGAAGCTGCAGCTAAAGTTCATTTCCCTTGATCAGTTCTGAGTCCTGGCTAGCTCCCCATCAGTCTTGCTTGCTGCTGCAAAAGTCAGATTTTCACCTACGCCAAGTACACAGTGCTCCTTGCTGTGAGTAGGGAGCTCACAGGTGCTACTGCCCAGCTCTCCAGGGTGATACCCCCACTGGACAAGAATATGAAAGAATGATGTCTCCAGCAACAGAGAGAAGGGCTGAAACACTGCTCACACTGCAGTTGAAGAAGGAAATTACTGTTATGATGCCAAAGGGAGCAGCTAAAATATGAAAGTCCAGCAACTTAGTCAAATTAGTGTTTGACAGACGATAGGATGGTGCCAATCAGACAAAATTATTCCTTTTGCTTCTTCATCTTTTTGCCTGGGAACATAAGATACTTTGAAGGCCAAAGCTCTAAGAGGCAGAACTGGTACTGAAATTTCTAATTCCATAACAATGCTCTTTTGCCCACTCTTGGTGCTAAGAATACTTGATGTGAAAGATCCCCAAATTCATAGCCCAAGCATTCATTCGAGGTTCATTTTGTGGTAGACCACCTCTGATGATTTTGCTTTTCAAGATTCCTCTCTGCATGTATGTGATGGTTTGGGAGTTCCCTGCCCCCCCACACTTTGTAAAATCACCCAGACTAGACTCAGCTGGCTGTAAGTTAAGGACTGAAGCTATATTTACAGCTTAGCACAATATACAAGCAGATATATACACAATATACAGGAATATTTACAGAAATATACAAGTTAAAGGTAACACAGAAACACAACTCCCCTCCCAGAAATCAGAGTCCTCAGGAGGGGCTCCCAACCACCCTTCCATCCTTTTTCCACCCCTCTACCTTACCCCAGGGTCTTGCTTACTTGCAAGGCGAGTTTGGAGGATTGGCAAGGTGGGGAGGATCGGCAGGGGAAGGATCAGCATTCAAAAGCAGAGTGGTTAGTTTGGTTACTCAGCAGAGAGAAGACAAGAACAGCCAGAGAGGCCAAGACTCTCTGTGTTATCTGTGTTTGTGTCCTTGTTCTTATACATCTCAGCAAGCCTATGAGTGAAGTAGACATCACCAGTGTTTTCTTTTCACAGCCTATAACTCTTTTCATTAAAATATTCCAATTAGCCTCAAACCAGCACAATGTGCTTGCATTTGCAATTGTTCCATGCATCCAGGACAGCTACCTTCTTCCCCTTTCTTCCTCCCCAGATGAATGCTATGGTTTTATCTGGAGATGGGTGACACCTGCGACAGTTGAGCTGACAAAAAATGCCAAAATCATAGGAGTCTGTCCCTGGGGACGGAAACACAGACAGCTCTACTGGTGTTCCTGTGTCACTGGGGGCGGGAGATGGTTACCATCACTCTTCATATGTATACAGTCCTGATGCATTCAGAAGGGGTGAAGTTCTAGTGCTACTATTTTCAAGTTTTGTGTTATGGTAGAAAGAAGACAGACTCAGTTCTGAGAGCTCTCATAGATTGCAATAGTACAGGGAGCCTGCTGCAAAGTGCAGCATGACCATTACCAGACACTGTTACCTGGCTGAAGCGACCTTTTTCCTGACTGGCCTACAACTGCAAACAAAATGGCCTTTTCCCTACACTGTCAGGATAAATTCCTCCAATCCATACCATACCTTTCTTGGTGCTCATCTGCTAGCTACACAGAAAGCGCCACACAATCATGCATAATTCATTGCTCTTAATTAAAATGTAAATTTATTGTCAGCCATTTTGGGTAATTAAAGCACCACTGTAGGAATAGGCTTAAGTTCTAGTATCTAGAGCGCCTTTTGCTAAAATAAACACAAGACACTTGATGCTCTTTGAAGTGGTGCAATTAATTGCCAAGTGGGACAGAACTGAACTTCCAGGGGGGGTCGATCAGCTGGTGTGTGTCTCATATTCAGCAGAGTGTGAATCCACTTTGCAATAAAGTGAGCTGTCTCACTTCCTGTGGTGTTTGATTCCTGCATTTCAGACTTGGCATGGACAGGAAGATTATTTATAGGCATATTTCTTCATTCCCCCCCAAAATACAGACTATTTTGCTGGCCTCAAGCTGTTCTTCAGAAGCTTTCAGAAGGATGTTTGATGGATTGCTGTGCTTACTGTAAACATTTGGCTTAAGAGAGCCTCTTGCAGGTTAGGCTTCATTCTTCATAGACCTTGAATCTTTGCATACATTTGGCTACCCATTAAATAAATGATTAAGTACATGGAAACAAACAAACAAAAAAAATCATATTCCACTAGGGTGGGGTAATGACAGAGTGCTCAATGGGGGACTTAGTTGTGGTTATACTAGCATTTCCCCCTCTACCCGCAAAACAAGAAAATCCCCAACCCCAAAAAGAATGTAGAGAAGGTGTTCTTGGAGTAGTAAATGGAGTGCAAAGAGCTGTTTTTGAAAGACAACTATTATGGGACTGTTGTGAGAGAGAGAGAAAATTCCCAGCTCCACTGTACAAAGAGTCATAGGGATCAGGAACATTTCAACAGCAGGCCTTCGATTACTTTTTTCCCTCTAACAAAAACGTGGCCACTCCTCTGCCTATGTCCTGTTTTTGTCTGTCTCTCTCTCCTGCGGATAGGCACAGAAGGTCATTTCAGCTCTCAGGGAGAGCTTAGTACTGAACAGAAGTCTTTTGGACATGAAATGAAAATGCTTTGCTTTGCCATTCCCCGAAGTCACATTATTCTTATGTTCATACTACACACCGTTCTCTTGGAAGGTCTAGGATTCATTACCTACCTTCTGTCCCTACCTTCTGGCTTTGGAAATACACAGAGAGCTTCAAGATTAGCTCGACCTGCCAAACTGTGACATGAAACTTCAGCTGGCCAAGAGGCAGACAGATTGTGTACAGGGCTCCTGGTGTCCCCAATCCTGCCCCTGCCTGCAACACTCCAGAAGCTCTACCCTTGTGCTGGCAGCCCATGGCCAAGCAGGGAGAGCAAAGCTGGGGCAGGAATGGACCACCAGCCCCCTTGTGCACCCACTGGTTTGCAGCACTGGAGCAATTTTTGCAGTACTGCAGGAACCAGCTTGCAGCCATCCTCAGGTTGCAGCATATCAGAGAAAGTAGAGTCTGGCATTTATTTTCTAGGCCACTTTTTGACAGACCCTCAGGAGCCCTGTTTAAATCACTTTTCTGTCATTGTCCTCTGCAGTGCATACTGCAGGACAAGGCATCTACAAGAAGTCCCCTGCAGCAGGAGACAACCAGAGCCACCTGGCAGACACTCTTCTCCAATCTCAGGTTTTGGGCATCTGAGAAAGGGTCCAAGTAGACTTTCTGGCATGAGTGTAAGGGGTTGGGGGAGGAATGGCACCTCAAGCAGCAGGGCACTCGCACAGTGTCGGAGGCTGGCTTGAAAATGGGTTGCTGAAGAAGTCTGACGTCAGCTCTGTCGCTGCAGGAAGTATCGAGTTAAACTGATAATTATCTACAGCACGTGTATGAATTATGAACCTTTTGATGTTCAGGCTCATGTGTTTTGAGTTAGCCAGCACATCTTAATCAGATTTTCTTTCCTTTTTTAAATGAATATTTGAAGCTTTCTTATCTTCCATTCCCTTCTCCTTTGAACTTCTCCTTCACTGAAATTTTCACAGACGCAGCCTTTCTTCAGCCAGGTCCCACCAGCTCCCATCCACAAAGCCAGATCAGCAAGGTAAAATGGCAGGTGTTCTCGGGTTTGCAGTAATAGGTTTGATGTGGCTCAAAATCAAAAAGCTCTTTGTCTGGCACTGCTTTGCTTTTTTTTTTTTTTTTTCTTTTTTTTCTTTTTTCTTTTTTCTGCAGTATTGAAATGTATTTTATCAATGGTACTGGGTAGTGGAAGAGGGAGAATGGAAGAGGAGAAAAAAAGCCCCTCAAAAAGAGACAGTGGTTAGTTCAATAACAGCCTGGTTGTTCTGCCTTCCTTGAGCATGAGCAATTTCCTCACCGGTGCAGAGAGTCTCCAGAAAACAAACTCTAAGACTCATTGGCTCTGCTTGCAAAATTCAGTGTCTTTGGCCTAACCACAAACGCTACACCAGCACTCCATCTGCCACAGAACACAATAGTTCACTCCCTCTATGGTTCTTCAAGTTTTTCACAGATATTAGTCAACATTTTGGTATTATTATTACAACTTTTCTTTATTGCTTTCCATCTTATAATAAAAATAAAACACTCATGCTGCTTTGGCTCAGGTTGGGTTTTTTTAGTGGTTATTTTTACTATTATTATTATTTTATTCATTTATAACCCAATCTCTTTTAATAGCTGCATTTATGACCAAACTGAGGAGAAGAATTGGTTTATTTGAGTCATTTCAGAATCATCACTGAAATGTTTCTTCATCATTTTTTAATGGCCTGAGTTCTTCTGGGGGGCTCAGGCATTGGCCAGTGTTAGGTGACCTTGTAGATTGGTGTGGGACAGCAAGCTTTCCTGCTGCAGCATGCTGCAAATAACCTGTGCTTGTCCCTCTGCCATTCATAATTGTTCTTGTAGTCATCCCTTTCTGTCCTTCCCTGCACGGGACAGACACTAGACAGGGTTGCCACAGCCACTGAGCTCAGGTCTCTGCTACAAGCATGTCCGTGTCTTGCCACCCTTTACACAAAGTCAGTGAGCTAAAACATTAAGAGATTTGCTTCCTGCCCCTGCCTGCTTTGGAGGATGGTGTCTGTTGATGTGATGGCACCTTCTCCCCATTCCCAGCATCCAGTCTGCACTTCTCCACTTCTCGAGATGAGGAGCAGGTGCAGTTTGAGTCCTGCCCAATACCTGTCTGGAGAACTCCACGGCCAGCACAAGCCATTTGTGTGGCCTGGGAGAGGCCTGGGCAGAGCCCTGGCATCTGGGGGGTGGTGGCTGAGCACATGCAATGGCTTGGTAGGATTATCTCACAGCCATGCAGGAGTAATTTCTTAGGTGGATTACTCCCAAAGCCAAAGCAAGAGCGTGCTATATCAGGAGTCTCAGACAACACTCTCACAGGGCTCCTTCTCTGTCTGACCACTGTCAATGGGCTAGTGAAAAGCCATGCACTGCTCAGTATCCTGATGATCCTCAGTGCACACCTGCCCCTTGCCAGGAGGGAAGAGAGGCTGATTTTTGCAGCTTAGAAGAGCTTTGGGAGGATGGATGTGTTTCACAAGGCTCCTGAGTCCTCTGAACAGTACTATCAAGGGAGTAAACTTGGGTCAGACCCAGAAGAGCTTGCCAGGGAAAGATATCAAGCCCCAGTAACAAAGTTTGCTTTAAATCTTTCTCACCACTCTTTCTGGATTAAGTCATCTCCACCAAATAGGAGAGAGGCTGTCTTGAAAGAGGCACAGCCAAGTTCTTGTATGGGTGTTGAGGAGAAGAGGGAAAGGTAGGTAAGTCATTGACACTTTTAGAGCTTATCATCTCCATCCCAGTTCTGCTGCTCTGCTGGAGTCATGAAATGCTAATAATATAGTAACCAGCAGCTTTTCAGCCCACTCACTCTCCTCTGGTCAGCTGTATGGTTAACGTAGAGAGTTTTTTCCTTGGGCACTCAGGAATCATGCTGGCTGCAGTGGGATTTGTGGCACTGGAGCAAGGGTCTGCAAACTCTGACATTTTTGCATTGAAGGAGACCATTTCACAGTGCATTTTTTTTCTTCATTTCACCCACTGTTTCTCACACTGAAAAAAAATGCAGCTCTTTACCTGAGGCTAAAAGCTAGTACAGGAGTCCCTTGTGAATAAGCAGCACTCTGGTTTTCAATACAATGCTTTCTGTGTGCTGCAAGGGCACAAGTACATGGAGGAGCTGGCAGGGTAACCCATTCTTGGTCTGTTCTTTCAGCGTGTCCCACTGCTATGACGGAAGAGAAAACGTCAGCATGGTGTTGCCTTGCTCATGGCCTTGGAGCAACAGGAGGGTGGGTGGGAAAGGTTGTCACAGCAAAGAGAAACAGATGGCAAAAGCTAACTGGAAGAGTTAACACCATGTTTGCAGTGAGTAGAACTACCACTCAGAGAACAGTGGTCTTGTGGCACTGAGGTGAAGTAAAGGGGATTAAAATTGGCCAGGTCTTGTAAGGGGAATGGGCAAAAAGGAAGGTTTGCTTTGTAGTATGTAGGAGAAAGGAAAGGTGGTGGTTTTTTTTTTTTCTCCTCAGCTCAGTGCTCAACCTGCAAGTGTGAGAGGGAGGTCGCTGTATGCAATGCATGTGATCTTGCAGGGTAAGACGGATCACCAAATGGGTGACGCAGGGAAAGGAGGATTACTCTGCATGTGATGGCAGAAGAAGGATGGAGGAGCATTCTTGCAAGGGGTGTAAGGATGAGGATTACTAAGAGATTTTCTTGGGGATCTAGGTATAACAAGGAAACTCCTCCCTCTGCCTTACACTTGGGGCCCCTGAAAGGGCAGGTGAAGGTTCAGAAGAAGCCATGTCATGTGTGTTTGAGTCCTGCTGGGTTTCTGTCACCTGCTCAAACACTTGCTGCTTGTGCAGTTGATTTAACTACTACCAGGTTTCACGGACTTGTGCAATGCTGTTTCCAAATTGATAGTCAAAAAGAAGAAAACAAGGCATCTTTGTGTAAGCTAAGTGTCTTTTTTTGCTGCAAAAACTTGAACAGTTTAGACGCTTCCTCCTTTATAATTTGACTGGATCTTCCCATCCACAGAATACAGTAAACAAAAATGTGAGCAGTATATGGAAACTGACCCACCTCAGTCCAAGAGACTCTAAAACCTGCTGAGTTAAACCTTCCATGCTTTTCAAATGCTCTGAACAGGCCTTCATGCACTTTCAGGCCACTGTTGCTGCTTTGTAACAAGGTGGAAAAGTCACATTTTCACATATCCACAAAAATAAGGTAATACGTCCTGGGGGGCTATACCCAGCAGAATCACACCTCTCATGGCAGAAGACAAAGTGGGAAGCTCACAGTAACTGTCACAGTGACTTCTTTAATAGTAGTTACACGGCTGGGAGAGAAGGCTAAAGTCTGGCTGCAAATGAGTCCTTAGAAGTGGCAGTCTCTGTGAATGGTCCGGTATAAACGGTTGAGTTTTGGCTGAGTTATTAAGTTTTGACAATGAATAATTGTTGTTGTTTACAGGACACCCATGCACAAGCCATAAATGTTTGGCTCTTTAACCTCAGCCATGACCCCAGAGATCTGCAGTAGAGGCTCTCCTGATCCTCTCTATTACACTGCTCCTTTCCAGCTGTCTCAGCAAGGCTGGTCTGGGCAAGGGAGAGAAGTGCTGCAAGCAATGCCAATGGTAGGAAAAGCAAAAGACTCAGCTCCAGGTGGGGAAACAAAGCTGGCAAGGGGCCAGATTGCAGGAAACGCAAGGGAAAACCAAGACCCCAGGAACCGAAGAACGTGAAGATCAAAACCAACAGGATAATTGCAGGCAGGGAGACTAAGCTGTTTGCCAGAGCAGAAGTAAGAGCTGCCTTCGTATCATATGTACAGGCTGTTGCTCTCTGTACATCCTTTCATAGAGGACACAGCACAGTGTATGCAGCAGATGATGTACTGGCAGAACAAGAGACAGAAAATTAGCAAACACTGAAGGGCAATTACCAATAGAGGGTCAAATACTGGGAGGGAGAGAATGGGCAAAGAAAACTAGGAGAAAAAGAGAATAGCTGCAATGAAAATAGAANGGGGGGGGGAAGTTACATTCTTCGTAAGGGGAAAGTTGTTTTCCCAGTACTTTCTCTTATCATCCTTGCACATCTTCTTTCACCTTCTGCTGTCTTTGCCCCTTCCTGCACTCAGTCCTTCACCATTCCAGATTCCAGCACTTGCCCGAAGTCTCTCACAGTGCCCTGCTTACCATTTCTACTCTGTCTTCTCATATGGCATCCCCTCTTTGCCCATCCTTCCTTCCTGCACCCCCATCATCCTGAGCTCAGCACCTCCACCCACCACAGGCCATGCCTCTGCCAGGAGCTAATCCTGTTGGCTCTGCCTCATTTCCCACTAGCTGGTCCATGTCCCTGCTGTTTTGTCCTTTCCTCCTGAGCCCCTCTCCTGTAGACCCTCCAAGTCCTTTGTGGCTCCAGGCTTCCATGCTGAGGCTGCTGTGAATAGAGGAGATGTTTTCAGAGAGCTGCAGAAACGCAGGTCATCTGGTGGTGGTGTTATAGTGAGGAGTTCAGCACCCTTAGTCCCCCAGCTGTACCTGTCACTGCAGTGACTGACACCTACAGCATGACTGATTCAGAGGAAGGTGGCTATCATCCACAGTGCCAGCTCCACTACCTGCTCTAGCAGCATGTGGCTTTCCCTTGGAGGCACATCAGGCTCAAACCCATGCTAAGTCTTCCAGACTGTGTGTGTGCTGCCTGTGTCGGCCCAGCAGGCAGCAGGGAGATGATCCCTGCTTGACCTCTCCGAGGAGACATGGAGCAGGGGTGCAGGTCTCAGCCCTGCACAGAGACAGTTCCAGTCCAGCCATGCCTGCAGCCAAAGGTGGAGACAGCTGCCTCCAATCCACAGGCTGCTTTATGCAGTCCAGGGAGCAGGCACCAGGCAGGAGGCTTGGCAAAGCACTTGCCTCTCTTCCTTCTGGGTACTCGTGGAAGGGGTGCAAAGGCCTCAGGGACTCTCCTCCCCACCGTGCAGCAACACAGGGCAGGCTGGAACAGGCAGGGAGCTCTGCTATGCCAGGGGATGAGGAGCCAGCAGCACAGATGACAGCAGGATTATCCCTCTGCCTGACAGCAAGGTCGAGACTGGAGAGCCAGGAAGCAAGTGAACCCTGAAGCAGTGGCCACCACTGCAGACGGTCCAAATACTTACTTTTAAATGCAGACAGGAAAAGTTTCCTTGCCTCTTGCAGAAGAGGTGCCTCCCAGGTCCAAGCTGTGTTTTGGGTACCCTGAAAATGCCAGTTTACTCCTTCACAGTATTATCCACCTGAGTCTGAGAAGATCAGGATTGACTCTTTTTTTACTCCTCCTCTGCTCTCCCTCACAGATCAACTGCCTTTCACTGCTGTCTGTTGGAGAGAGAATGTCAAACTGGCCAGGTGCCTCTTTCCCAGAGCTGACACCCACAACTGTGGCAGCTGGACAGGAATCAGGGAAGACACTTCTAAAATCATCCAGGAGTCAAATGGGCCATACTTTCCATCCTCCTTGCTTCTGTGGGAAACCAAGGGCAGATCCACAGCATGGCATGGTGGGACCTGGGCAGCAGGAAGGCCAGCAGAAGCAATCAGCTGAGCACTACCTGCCTCCCCAGTGGGCTTGGCAGTGAGCTCTCTCTTGCCATGGCTCTGCTGAGGCTCATAAATAAACCACATCAGCTGGTTTATCATCAGCCTGAGCATTATGTATTAGTGCTTTAGTTATAGCACAAACAATCAGGCTAATCCAGCTAAGGTAAAGAAACTTTCGTTTGCAGCCCCAGATAAAATACCTGCCTTAGTCAATTCACAAGAGAACCCACATGAGAGGGTAATGGCTCTCCTTCATTTCTGCTGGTTGGCCAGAACCAAAACCCAGTCTCTTTAGGAGCTGGAAGGCAAAAAAATACAAGGATAGGAAAGCCTAAGCCCCCTCTGGCCCCGCTTGGTTTGCCCCTAAGAAGAAACTCCTGTCCTCCAGGCTGTAAGCAGACTCTTACATCAAAGGACCAGAAACCGCAAGCCCTGCTCCAACAAATCTCAGGTGACAATTACAGTAACACTTCTCTTGGAGGATGCACTCCAGCATTTGCCTGACAATGTTAGATAAAGAGGTAATTGTGTTAACAGCGAGAAGTGTAGGTAATTTGTTGTGGGAATTGGGGATTGCAGCCACACTGGCTAGAACAGGGACTGTGAGCCACCCCTGCTTAATTAGAAACATAGCTGAGTTTTGTTGGGGCAGGTAGCTTCTCTGATGTCCGTTAAGGGACTACACTGTGTTTATTACACTAGATTTTTGGCCTCCCTTACTGCTGGGAATAAAAACTACGCTGGGTTGTGCCATGAGCAGCTACCTCTCCCAGTAACTCTTTCAGAGACTAGAATTGTTGCAGCCTGCCGACATGCTCTGGTTGCTGGGCATGCATTTCCCATTACAGTTTCCTTGTCGATTAGCCAGAACTTGGTCTAATCTCTTGATCCTATAGCCTGGGGATGACCATACAACTCTGGGAAAATCAAGGCGAGCAGCCTGTTTGAAGGTCTTTTGCTCCAGCTGCCCAAACACAAGCGCTGGCACCTTCAAAAGAGCACCTGTGTCTTATTAAAGAGAGGAAACCACAAAGAAAATGGCAGATGCTGGAGCGTTGCTCTGCTCCACATCCTGCTGAGGTGTGTCCCGTGCTGTCACAAGCATTTCTGATGAAAAATTGAAGCAGCAATTGAAGCTGAAATGATGAAGTGAAAACACCTGCCTGCCGAGAAATGTTAAAGCACCCAGATTTACCTGCAAGGCATGCAAAGACAGGGTCACTTATTTTCCTGGCTACCTGCCAAGTTGTCCTTCTTATGCTAGACTGCTGCCTTTGAGGTGCCCTGTGTATGCTAGCTCTGCAGCTCTCCTGCCTCTAGCAGGCTCAAGTTAAAAAGAAAGAAATGGAGAGGTTTCAGAAACTTGCCTTCCTTGGTCTGAGAGGAGCTGAAAAAAAGTCAGCTGCAGAACCAGGAGCTGAACTTTTCCCTTCAGCTCTCTTGCTTCCTTTAGCTACTGTGTTGAGTGATGTTATTAGACTTGTTGTTCCCAAAAGTATTGTTTTTAGGATCAGCTCCAGAATGACTGCAAAATAAAGGAAGCTTATGATCCAGACACAATTCCTAGGGTTTCTAACCCTATTGGAGCAGTTGAGTGATGAGAGCAAGAAGCAGAAATTGTCTGGAACAAATCCTTCAGCCACTGGCATGTAGTGTTTTGATACTTTCCTGTGGCCCGAAAGCTGTCCAGAGCTACTTCACCTACCTGAAGCCTGTATGTCCTTATGAGTGGGAAAGCTGCACCTTCCTTGTGCAGCTGAACAACATTGCTGCATGCAAAAAGATTTTAGGAGAGGTCAATCCAAGTCCAACAAAGTTTTCAGTTCAAGTGCTTCATGGGATGTTCTCTTCACCTTCTGACAGAGGTTGTGCACAAAACCCACAGCTAATTCCCCTGGTATCCAGATACTCTCCAGGAAAAATTGTAAAGGCTGAGTCTAAACTGCGCCCAGGGGAAAGCCATGCTAACAACCACTCAACAAGGCTGAATGTCCTTGGCAGCTATTAATTATTATCTGTCCTTTACTTCAATAAAGTGTGTGAGAGGCTTTCAGATGTAGCATTCCACAATCTCTGTGCAAGCTGTTATTGATTTGGCACAAAAAAAATGAGGGTGATAAGTTCGTGTTTGGAGTGAGTTGGAAGGACATGAATAAAGCCCTACAGTGAGGAAAGAATGTGCTTGGTTTGAAGGACGTGCAACTTTGTGCTTGTTCAATTTAACTATTCCTTCCCATCAAGGTCTCTTTCCCACTCTTGGAAGGTGGTTGATTGATGGAGAGGAAGCTTAGTTTTGATGTATTTCATAGAGGAAACTAGAATTAGTGGTTGCTGAATGCTGGCAAAGCATTTATGGATTTAGATTCAGTCCTTTTCTAACGCTTTTCTAACAGCCCATAACAAAGTTTGTCCCTGTCTACTTTTCCATAGGGTCCCAGGATCCTTAGTGATGGGTCAGAAACATTGCAGCTGTACATAAATGAGTGTTGGATCTCTAACAGGGGAAAAAAAAAAAGGCAGGAATCTTAATAGCTGCTATCCTGAAGACCCTTGGTCTTTGGCACTAGTGCATGCCTCAAAGTTTCCCAGTGCTGTGTAAAATGGAATCACCCCCATTTAAACAATAGCCTAAACCAACCATGTGATTTGCCTTTAATTTGCAGTTTGCCTTCTTTCTTCTTTCCCTCCTGCTTTTGTATTCCTCACTGGCACTGTAATCAGAGGTGGGTTAACATAATGCAACTGTGCTTCAGGTTTCAGTAACTGCCACCATCTGTGATGAGTCAGAGAAGATGCGGCAGGGAGGAATGGCTCAAAAAAGGGAGATTTTCCCTTTATAGATTTTTGGCAGGGGGGATTCATATAGCCTACTTCAGGAAGTCAAGTGGGGTGCTTGTACATTTAGGGGTACAGCATCCCTGGAGAACTTATGGACAGAAGCAGATACCTCCAGATGTGATTGAAATCTGCTGTGCAAGATGGTTAAGGCTGCAAGATGTGAAACCCGCTCTTCTCCTCCTCCCTGCACTGTCCTGGTCCATCACAAGCATGTCACACAAAGAGAGTTATGCTAACAAATTAAGTATTACTAGAAGATACCCCTAGATACTGGGCTGTGGTACATCCCTACTGCTGCTACAGCCACACCATCGGGATGGTCTGTGGCATGCTTTTGACCTGAATCATGGGGATTCCCCCCAGGAATTCTCCTGGGTGGTTTGAGAGCTGGTGGGAGCCAGTGGCCATTTCCATTGGGCATTTTGCAGAGGCCATGCTGAGTTGCTAGGTGAATCAGACTGGCTGTGAGCTGCTCCCTGCCAATTGGCTGAGGAAAGTTCTTAGGGAAGTTTGATGTCGTAGCACAGACGCAGCCTATTTCCCTGGGGTTCCTCTTAATTTCTCCTTCTGCTGTGTCAGAAGAACCCTGCACATGCCCAGCAGATGGCACTCCACCATGGGTTTACACTGAAAAGCCCCTCAATAACCTGGCCCATTGCTGGAGGAGCAGGATGGTGGGGCAGGACTGACCTGCTCATCGAGACTCTGCAGGGAGCCAGCTGCTGCTGCATGCTCCAGGAGATCTACGCTAAAGCATTTGAATAAAATTACTTCATTTATGTGTGTGTGTGTATACACACACATACGTGTATCTCCTTCCCTTCCTCCCTCCCTCCCTCTCTCTCTCTCTCTAGGTATGTATATATGTGTGTGTATATATATATATATCTGACAGAAGCAAACCTGATAGCTATTGTTTGAACACCTTCAGGGCATGAAAGACCAGAGAGGGCAGAATATACTGAGCATTTGAGAAGGTCCAAGGCTGGCTGTGTGCTTGCAATATGGTAACTCCAAGAGAGACCAGGTCACTTTACCACACCAGCTCAACCTTTACCTGCTGCAGAGTCCCCTCTCCCTCTCCTCTCCCTCTCCCTCTCCTCTCTTTTTTTTTCTCTTCCCAAATACATGATCAGTGCATCCTTAGCCAAAAAGCATGGCTTAACACATCTCACAACATTTTGACTCAAGAAATGAAGCTCTTCTTTACCCGCTAGTCTTCCAGAGATCACCTGTGCAGAGTATAACAGGATTGTTTTTACGATCTCTAGAAAACATTGAAAAAGAGAGAAACAAAGGCAGACTTGCCAGATTTGCTCCAGTGAACAGCAAGCCTTGGCTGGGTGAGTTTAGTCAGTGTTTTCTGGGCTAATTCCCCCAGATAGCTCTCTTTGTCTGTTCCTTCTGCTGATTTTTCAACCAACTTGATGCAGTGACAGATGCTTGAGAGGACAAAGTTGCTGCTTCCCCTGGTACCAGATGAAGCCCAAAGCTCAGTTGTTCTCACCTCCTGTGGCTCCTTGGTGAGATGGAGGATTACTTTTTTACCATAAGCAAACTGACAGCTTTGCACTTGGAATGCAGAAAGTTGCTGCTTGGCAGCATAGCACTGCTCCTGGGGTCAGCGTCTGCACACAGGCTCCTGCATCAGGCTCCTCGCCCAAAATGGGAGCAAGCTCAAGGAAGATAATATGGCATTACAGGACTGCTGAGCCAACAACCACAGCTTCCTAACAAGCATTTTAACTTGCCCTAAGTGGTTTTGGATTTCATCCATCTCCTTTTTCCCTTTGACATTTCAAAAATATTCAGACTGGTGAAAATTTATGCTGCAGTTTTGAAACAGTTCACTCCATTATTCCAATTTCTCTCTTTAGGACACAGGATGACCAGAAAGAAGTAATTTCTTAATTTCATTGTGTGTAAGCATGTGCTTTTCATTTTTAAATGCAATTTTTGGTGTTTCATGCACACAAGGGCAATTATTGGGCTCTTGGTATCTTTTGTATTCTAGAGTGACACTGTTTAATGCTGGTATGCCTGAGAGGGTAAGTGCCAGAGCTTTATCCTTGGACCTCTGTCAGAAGAGAAACACACCTACTGGCATACAAGTAGTGATAGGACAAAGGGTAATGGTTTTAAACTGAAAGATAGTAGATTTAGATTACATGCAAGGAAGAACATCTTCACTGTGAGCATGGTGAGGCGCTAGCAGAGATTGCCCACTCATCACAGAATCACAGAACATTAGAGGTTGGAAGGCACCGCCAGTGGAAGGCACCGCCAGAGATCATTGAGTCCAACCCTCCACAACCACCACCAAACCAGGATCACCTAGGGTAGACCACACAGGAATGCATCTCATCCCTGACTGTGTTCAAGGCCAGGCTGGATGAAGCTTTGAGTAATCTGGTCTAGTAGAAAGTGTCCCTGCCCATGACTGTGGAGTGTGAACTAGATGATCTTAAAGGTCACTCCAAATTCAAACCATTCTATAAGGGCAGCAGCGGCAGAAGCAAGTTTTGTATTATTTAATAAGAAGTTTATGTGTTCATTGTTGCTGAAACTCAGGTCCAAGTCTTTGCACAAAACTCTTGCAAATGCCTGCACTGGAAAGTTAGAGAGCAAAGGACCTTCCCAGGAGGATTCACAGCACTTCTCCCATCATCATTGCTGTAGCTGTGAGCTTGCCATCTGCTCTGCAAGCACCTGCATAGGAAATGTTTCTGCTAACAGGGCTGTGCAAGTGGGCTGCGTTTCCCCAGCCAGAGCAATCCCCTGAGCTGTGCAGCATACACCCTGGGTTGTCCTTTCACTTCCCTTTTCCTGAGCTGAGGTGTACTGGACAATCAGGGTTTGCCATTTCTAGTCACAAACAGAAAACTGTTCCCTACACAGCCTGAACGGCAAAAAGGCAGCAGTGAAAAGAAGAACAGAGGGAGAGAGATGACACCACCATGCAGTGTGAATCTATTTCTTTCCTGAAAGCTTCCATGAGTACTGAGGTCTCTCTTTTGGTCTCAGAAAGTGAGTGGCTGACATCTGTCAGTTCATAAGGACCATGAGCAGTTCTATGAGCATCTCAGATGGTGAAATCCTTTCCCTCCCCTCTCTCCCACGATAGTGCTTGCTGTTTGTACTCTGTTCTGCTGTGCTGAAGCTGGTACATGTCGTACGTTGTCTGTCCCTGGCAGTCCCAGCCGGCAGAGTTCAGCTCTCTTCCCTGTAACAGGCAAAGTTTGGCCTCTGGCTGCTTCCTTGGCTCTTTCCATCACAGACTTCATTTCAGCTATGTCTCAGCTTCACCAGAAGTGAACGGTTTGAACTGAAATTGCCTGCATTGGCTTTGACTGTCCCCTTTGGGATTTCAGTCAAAACATTTCTAGTGTTTCCACTGAAAACAATCAGCTGTGCTAGGAAGTTGAGAAAGTTAGAGGCTGTAGAAAGGCATTGGAGGTACAGAGGGTTGCAAGATGCAGGGAAGTGGGTACAGGTCCATGGTCTGCACTGTGCTTCATGCTTTGGCTGCTCCCAAGAGTGTGAAATAGTGGAAAGAGGTGGTGCAGAAGGTAGAGAAGCTTCAGCCCCAGTCAACTTTCCCTGAGTTGGTATTTCCTTCTAACAGCCCTGGATGTAAAGTCATCAATGGTGCCCAAAGCTGGGGCAGGAGGGAAACTCCTGAGCAGTCAAACAACCACCTTTGTGGCCTCCTGTCTCCTTTGTGTGTGGTGGGCCTACCCATAGACACAATGTGAGGTTGGAATGTAGCTCCTTCTGCTAGTAATCCTCTGTGACACATAGCTATAGCTAATTAGGTGAGGCTGGCGGAGTGCTGATTTTGAGGTATTTTCTCCTCCCTGGGCTTGTTCCAACCTGGATTTGCATGCACATAATGCTGACCTCAGGGCTTTGATGAGTGAAAGCATTGGAAAGTATGATATTCTGTTTCCACAGATTAAAGGATGGGTATGGTTCATGTATAAGACAGAAAGGTGTCTTCTTCAGGCTTTTCCTCCCTCTGCTGGGTCTCCGTTGGTGGCGAGAATCTTAGAGGATGTCTGCCTGCAATGGTAGAAAGAAAATTCCTACTATTATATATGTGGTACCCTTGAAAGTTGTCACTGCAAATAAACGAGCACAGAGAAAGGACCCTCATTGCTGGGGGCAGAGCCTGTAAATCAGGTCTGTCTAGAGTAAAAGCAAATAATTCTCTAGTGGGTGCAGCATTCCTTGTCACATAACTGTTCTGTGGGTATACAAAGACATTCATTTGCAAGACTGAATTTCAGCATCTTTCACTGGAAGTTAAGTTTCTGCTTAAAGCTGGAAAAAAATGAGCCCCTGCCCTTGGTTCAGATAGTGGCAGAAGACTGAGGGGTCCCTCTGTGGGATTTTTTTCCCTAGAGAGTGGGAAGGAAAAGGGTCTTGTTCTGTAAGTGTTGTCCAAATAACCCAAAGTGTCCAAAACTTGAGAGAAAGAAGAAAATGGAAATTGTACATATGCCTGGTTTTGTTTGTTTGTTTGTTTTTGTTTTTCATTTGTTTGAGTTTTGGGGGGGGGTTTTGGCTTTTTTTTTTCCCTTGCCATTTCCACCAGCTGACTTGCAAACTTAACAAGAAAGCTGTACTTCTATCCCAGGCTGCAACACCGGTAGTGGATATTGCTATGATAAGCAGTTCTCAAATTAACCAAGAGAGAGGCCACAATAGCACAGAGACAAAGGCACAAAATGTGCACTTTTTACTTAAGCATTTCATTGCTCTCGCCTCTTTGGGGTTATTTTTCTTACTCTCACCTTTCAAATTGTACCTTGGAGCTGAAGGGCTGGCTCAGCCCAGCCACCTACAACTGTTGTATGCACACACAAAAGACAGTCAGAAGAACCTAGCCCAGCTTTCAACAGCATTTGGAATAAAAATTTGTATCCCGCAGTTTCCAGGGTTCTCTCTCCCCTCCATCCTCCAGCCGTACACCCACATAACCCCTAAGTTTCCAGACTGGTGGTGCTGGAGGCGGCAGCGGAGGCTCCGGAGGCAGGTGTCCCGGTTCCCAGCGCAGCCACAGGGCTGGCCGCACCGGCAGGGAGCAGCCCAGCTGCCGGGAGCGATAAGCCCTTGGCCAATGCGGCGCTTATCTCCCTGACAGCGACAGCCGTGGCGGCGGCGGGTGAGAACAGCATGTCCTTGACCTGGGCAGATGCTGGGCATGCCAGGCTGCCTGCAGCCGAGCTGGGAAGCAACTATCTCAAATATCAGGTCCCTTGGGAGCAGCACAAGCACTCCCCGAGTAATCTAAGGGGCTTCGGCCCCGCAGCTGGCAGCCACTCATCTGCGTCAGCATTCAAGGTGATGCCACCTCACACCTCTGATTCCTGAGTGTCCCATGGGGGGCACAAGCTGTGGAGCCTAGAAGATGATGAGCAGCCTGTCATTCAACAACAGTGCTGGGTTGCTGGATCACAGGATCATAGGATGTTAGGGGTCGGAAGGGACCCAAAGAGATCATTGAGTCCACCCCCCCTGCCAGAGCAGGACCATACAATCTAGCTCGGATCACAGAGGAACACATCCTGGCAGGCCTTGAAAGTCTCCAGAGAAGGAGACTCCACAATCTCTCTGGAGTTTGGAGGAAAACTGAAGGAATTACTCTGTGTGTGGCTTTTCTTTTTCTTCTGATTCCACTCCCCCGCCCCCTCCCCCCCGGTCTGTTTTCTTGAAAAAAATAAAAGCATTTTAATTGTGTGAGCTGCCATCTGGAGGTCAAGCCACTGTGAACAATAAGCTTAGGTTGTAATTATATTTGTTCTGGGTAGATTTCTTCATGCAACTCATTTTAATGCCTTGGGCCTCCCTGGTATGTTCTGCTAAAGCAGCAGAGTTAATTGGAGGCGCCTGGCTCAAACACTAAAGGTTACTTGAAACCTGCAATTAAAGAAATCTATGAAAACACTCAAATGAACCACAGATCCTAAAACATACCAATAGTACAACTTCTATTAGCCCACAGTACAGCGCAGACATGGAAAAATGCTTTCAATGAATACTTGGTTTAGAAATAGCTAAAAATTCATGAGTTTCAAAATTCTCCTGGGCAGTTAATTGAGTTGTCAGCTACGGCACACTCTTGCTTTCCTTACTAAAGCAACTGGGTCCTGGTTTGCAGCATCTGTGGAAAGACTTTGGAGGATAAGGAATTAGCTTGAATATCTTTAGGAGGATGTTAGCAAAGCAGCACCCCCTTCCTACTCTCTAACCACCTGCACTATGTCTCTCATCCCTCCTTTGCCTCAAGCTGGAGATCAGCCCTTTGTGTGCTCTCCCAAGGGCTGCGATGAAGTGAAAATGATAGCTGCATTAATTTCCAGGCATCACTGAAGGTGCACTACTGCATTTCTTTTTGACCACTTATCCCCCTATTGCCACCAAACTCTTCTGCATTACATGAAGAGGCAGATATTGCACATCATTTGGTCATTGAGGTGAGACATTGAATTGCCATGACCTGTGAGAGAAGGAAAAGGGGGCAGCTGAGAATTAGTCTGGGCTTCTGATACAGTGTCTGCACTCAGACTGAATTTTAGTGTGGGCAGGACTTTTCCTGAATGGCAGAGACATAACAAATGTCTCGCTCCGTTCTAGCATGGGGCTACAAAGATGATGGGCATCTGTGAGGGATGAGGGTGAAAGAGAAGAAAGGCAATTTGCTTAAAATCAGTTGTCACATCGGTGTGAACAGCAAAGAGAAAAGCTGGCAAGTCAGCATGAAATTGTTTGACCCGGCAGCTGATCCTGGCCCCATGTGGGAATGATGTCATTTTGGGGAGGAGATGCATGTCCAGGCTTTGTGAGCTACCAAGCCACAGGCTCTGAAAAGACCATCATCTTCCTTTTGTCTCAGTTCTCTGAGGTTTGTATATGCTGCTTTTTGTGGTTGGGAGTTAAAAGAACAAAAGGGATCTTTTTAAATATAGAGTCTGTTCAACTTGTTCATCTCATGTTCTTGAGATGCTGAGTTGGCCAGGCTACATCAAGGTCAAGAAGTGAAGACAATTTCAGCTGTGTATCAGAATTTATCAGTACAGTAAGGATGAATATCCTGGCAATGAAAACTGATGGCCCTCCCAAATGTGTGGTGCCCTGCAGTATTCTCCCTGCAGTTTTCTCCCCACACTCTTCCCATCTCCAGTTTCACTGCTGAGAAGACTTTCCCTGGGATAGATTCTGCTTCTGGAGGCTGAACAGAAAGAACCAGCTCAGAAGAAGAGAGTGATTTGGCACAGGAGACCAGAGGTCTCTTTTAGTCTCTAGCCAGTAAATACTGTGAAGAGAAATAAATAAGGATGTCTTCAAGATCACCACCACGAGCACTGAGAAGAAAATTTTCGAGGGAGGTAGGCAGACAGTAAGGAAGGCAAGAAGGAAGGCAAGAAGGCAGGCAGGCAGGAAGGTAAGAAGGAAGGCAGACAGGCAGGGAGGAATGCAGGGAGGCATGCAGAGAGGCAGGCAGGAAGGGAGGAACAGAGGAAAGGAGGAAGGAAGGAAG
>VWYK01008282.1:32337-94989 GCA_013399775.1 Semnornis frantzii | reverse complement strand
GCCTACCACGACAGATACAAAGAAGTAAATCTGTAAAAACTTCCTTTTCGTCAAAAAAGGAGACATTTACTGTTGGATTTTGCTACTTTGTTTGTTTGCTTGGTTTGGTTTTCTCTGCATATTTGCCACAGGAAGAGGTTTTAACTAAAGTGAAAAGCAAAGAATTATGAAACCCATGTTGTAGACCTGGATCCACAGTAACAGGAGTAATTGGGCAGACACTCAAAGGGGAAGCACCTATATCCAAAGTCCAGCACCAGGATATATGGCCTGATTAAAAAAATATGTCCAGTACACCCATTAACAGAACTGGGAGTTATGGCTGACTGCCCTTTGAACATGGGATGCACCTCATCAGAGAGTCAGGAGATACCACTGCCCATGGTGGTTCCTGGTCCTGCCAGTGGTGCTGCTGAGCAAAACTTCCAAAATGCATCTGGAAATACATTTGGGATTTAAAAGAAAAAAAAAATAGTTAACAGTCAGGAGTTTCATGAGTAGAAAATCCAATGCAATGTCAAAGCAGCCTTTTTTTGGTAATTATTAATTATACTCCAGGTTTTGAAATATAAGCATGTCTTTTTCTGTGCCAAAGCATTATTCTGAAAATATATTCTGTATAAAACTTTAATCCCCAGAACATTTCATATTCAGCTAAAGCCTGCATTTGCCTTTTACAGGTTCTTAACCAGCGTGACCTACTCCCTTCCATTTGCTCTGATGGCTGCCTGGGTGCTGTTTATAGCTGATTTTGTTAAAACACTTGTTCAAGAGAAAGATCTGAGGCTTTATGAGGTATGGTAAAACTTTCTGGGGCGTGCAGAATTATAAACAGATTTTCCTTATTAGTGGATATATGTCTCATGTACTGTATTAAATGGAGCAAAACAAGCATTAAGGAAAATAATATTCCAAATACCTATTGTTTGACCTGCAGTGTTTGAAATCTGACATTGCAACTAAGCTTAAAAGCAGAGAAATGCAGGGCATTTACCCTTCAAGTGATGAGAACATTGTTTTGCACTTCTTAACACTGGAAACACAGGGCTCTCACAAAATTACAAGTTTTCTGAAGATTTAAAGCTCTCTGAAAGTTGACTTTGAGTCATACCTACTGGGGACAAAGACATGAAAAGTGACTTATTTTTTCTCCTTGAAGTTGTTATACTTAATATTTCAGAAGGTGCTACATATTGCATCAGCTCCTCTGAAATGAAGTTTTTCATTCAGACTGCCTATTGAAAAAGAAATGACATTGAGACTTGGGGAATTTACGAAATTAGCTCAGGTTTTCAGTGTAAACATGATCAACAGAGATGAGCAGCAAAGAACTTCTGTAAAATCTAAAACTTCAGCAAGGAACAAAAGCTTGTGCAGATTTGGGTTTTATCCAATACCATGGAAACAAATACCCTAATTCACCCAAAACATTTCCAGGAAAGGGCACTCTGTGAGCTGTGATGAAATAAAAAATGAGGGAACCCCAAGTGGTTAGATGGCAGTCAAAGGAACCTAGTTTCACTGTCCCTAAGAACCAGAGTGTCAGCAATCTTAAGTGTGTAATAATGTACATCAAGACACTAGGACATGTAGTTTCTTTTGGATCTAGCAATACAAACTTCCAGATTTGCAAGGCCAGCAGGGCAAGGGAGGGGATTCTGCCCCTTTACTCTGCTGTCATCAGACCCCACCTGGAGTCCTGTGTGCAGTTCTGGAGAACCCAGCACAGGAAGGACATGTAATTGTTGGAGCAGGTCCAGAGGAGGGCCATGAAGATGATCAGAGGGCTGGAGCAGCTCTCCTATCAGGACAGGCTACAAGAGCTGGGACTCTGCAACCTGGAGAAGAGAAGGCTTGAGGAGACCTTATAGTAGCTTTCCAGTATCTGAAGGGGGCCTACAGGAAAGCTGGGGAGGGACTATTTACAAGGTCCTGTAATGACAGGATGAGGGGCAGTGGGTTTAAACTGGCAGAGAGGAGATTTAGACTGGATGTTAGGAGGAAGCTCTTTACAGTGAGGGTGGTGAGGCACTGGCACAGGTTGCCCAGGGAGGTTGTGGCTGCTCCCTCCCTGGAGGTGTTCAAGGCCAGGTTGGATGAGGCCTTGAGTGATCTGTACTAGTGGGAGGTGTCCCTGCCTATGGCAGGGGGTTGGAACTAGATGATCCTTGAGGTCCCTTCCAACCTTACCATTCTATGATTTCTACAAGTCTACAAAGCCACTGTAAATTACTATTACTTGCTTATAACTTCTCTAATTTAACTATTATTTGTTGTCTTGCAGTTGTGTGAGAAATGGTTTGGTTTCAAGGATATTTAAGAGCTTTTTACACTCAAACTACAGGATCAGTTAGCATTATTTTTAAAATTAACCAAAATGCTTTAGAAAAGTTACAAATATAAATCTAAAACCAGCTTTTGGGCTGCAGCACTTCATACTTGCAGATCCTGTCTGTGCTATTCTTTCACAATAGAGTGCTTTGCATTCCTAGGGCACTCCAGAAATGTCAGTGCTTGGTTTCTCCCTGGTTATCAAACATGCAGTATGCCAGAGCATAAAAGAGCATGATTTGACTGTGTGTCCTGTCCACAAACATAAAAAAAAAAAGGGAACAGGTCAGTATCATCAGAAAGATCTCCTAATAAACAGCTGTCATGTGTGATTAATTTTCCCCCTTTCTCTCTGTAGTACATGAAAATGATGGGCGTTAATGCCAGCAGCCATTTCATCGCCTGGTTCATAGAGTGTGCCATCTTCCTTCTAATTACTGTCACCTTCCTCATCATTGTTCTAAAAGTGGGTGACATCCTTCCCAAAACAAACACAGCACTCCTGTTCCTGTACCTTATGGACTACAGTCTGTCCATCATAGCCATGAGCTACTTCATCAGTGTTTTCTTCAATAACACCAACATAGCAGCCTTGGTGGGCAGTCTTGTGTACATCCTCACCTTCTTTCCCTTCATCGTGTTGCTTGTCATCGAGAATCATTTGAGCTTCTCTGTGAAGAGCCTACTGGTAAGTTTTGCTTTTCAGTGACAGGGTCCATGTGTGTGGAAGCAGATGCTTGCCTTCAATAAGCTTCGGCTTTTATTATACCTTGTGTCACAAACATACATGAGTTAAATGCCTTTCTGAATGCCATCAGTGGGTGTTGACATTTACAGTGGGAGAGCTGGCCATGGCCTGTTTGAGGGAGACCTAGAATTAGTTGTGTCCCATGACTGAAAGCAATACTTGTGGAATTTTAATGAATTCCCACCTGCTAGCTGAATCAGAACAGCCTGAGCTATGTACTTTGCCCTTTTGAATTGCAAAGCAAGAGCACTGTGAAAAATGAGGCTGTCTCAGTAAGGAGTTTAGGTAGCAGGGCCATGAAGGAGGACTGGCTCTGCTCATCCTTTAGTCTCATGTATCTCAAATTCCTAGCCATGGGAATAGATGTAAGGCCTTCTTTCTTACCAAAGGCAGGAATAAAATATGGAGGCATTAGGTTCTGGAAGTCAGTCTGTATTTCAAAAGCCTGAAATAAAGCCTTGTATGAAGATGAAGTTGAGTGTGGAAGCAAAAGGCAGGCTCTAAGATGACACTACAGTCTCTCACCAGAGCTGTTAGCCATCCTAAACCCAGTCCAGTGCTCTTTGTGACTGTTGGAAAAAGAAACCCATTAGCTTTTGCGACTAGCGGACCAAGCTAACGAGGTATGTGATTGGTTGACTGGCTTGATTGCTCTTTGAGACTAACTCATAAGTTCTTTTGTTTTCAATTTCCTTTATTCCACAGAGTCTGTTGTCTCCAACCGCATTCAGTTATGCGAGTCAATACATTGCTCGATATGAGGCACAAGGTGTAGGTATGTTTATTGTAGGCAAACTAGGCTTTGAGTTCTTGTGCTTTTGACATTTGGTTAACTAATGTGGATTCTGTTTATATTCCTAAATTCCATTCTGCAGGTCTACAGTGGGACAACATGTATAAGTCTCCAATGATTGGAGACAACACTTCCTTTGGCTGGATGTGCTGGCTCATTCTGATAGACTCTTTCATCTACTTCATTCTGGGATGGTATATAAGGAATGTTTTTCCAGGTAAGGGCACAAAGCACTGAAGCTGTCTCCATACCATCTCTTTTGGAAAAACAATGGATACTGCACTGGCTGATTCCATGGTTCAGGCACTAGAACACTCTGCGCACACAGAACAGCTGTTTCTAGATGAAAGGGAGTATGACTTTGTGGATTTCTGAGAGTCTTAATGAAACTGACAGAGCAGAGCAAGGGAAGATTAGGGTCCTTTTGCTTATCGCATGGGTAGGTGGGTCAAGACAAGAACATGTTTGCAGTCTGCTTGGTGAAAATGAGAACAGAACATGTTAGCTTGCATTTGTCAGTCGAGTGATTTTGTGTTGTGTTTCTTACATCATTTGATTTCAAAAAGTAATTCCTGCCTTGGGCAAGAGCCAGTACATTTGTCTTTTTCTTTTCTTCCCCACCTAATGAAGCAGTCCAATGGCATACAGAAATCTACCCAGCGAAAAATGTAAAGTACTCCTACCCTCCAGCAATGAAGTTACTCAGAATAACAAATTAGCAAATGCTTGCTATTGTGTCAGTCGGACAAATTCTCTGCCAAGTGTCAGTGGTACATGAGCTCATCAAAAGGGGAGACGTCTCTGTGGAACTTATTTTTGCTGTGTTGAGGGCAACCTCAATAATGATACTTCCTCAGAAATAGACTCCTCCTCTCCTTGCAGGTAGATATGGCATGGCTGCTCCCTGGTATTTCCCATTGCTTCCATCTTACTGGATTGAATACAACAGTTACCTTCCCTTCTGGAATGAGAAACGAAGAGGCCTCCTCTCCAAGCTGATGTTAAGGAAAGAAACTCTCAACAATAAGATATGTATGTGAATTCTAGATTGGGTAGCAATGTTAAGGTACACTGTAGGTACTTTCAGANCCATTCTGTGATTCTGTAAAGCAAGCCAAATTTTGAAAGAGGCTCCATAATCAGAAAGCACATTTATGTATTGATCCTTATTTTGTGGCACAAGAAAAACTGGAAGCTGTTACTTACATGAATGGAGATTTGACTTTTAAATTATGCTTGTTCTTCCTGCTTGGTGTGGAACTCCAGTACTGACTGACATTCACATACATATTTGTCTATGTTGTGGCTGGGCAGTTACTTGGATGTGTATATTTCACTCTACAATGCTTTATGCAGAAATATACTTCTATCTGCACAGGCAAATACAAATTTCTACCTGACAAAAAGGACGTGTGCTTCTTTGTTCATCTTTTAAAATATTTAGCCTGTAAGAGGCTGTGACATCACACATAAAAGCTTGCTGCATCTGCCTAACTGAAAATAACTCAGTAGTTTTGCTGTACGTCCTCTAATTTTCTCTGCTTGCTTAGTATAAATTATATTAGGTGCTCAGAAGCATCTAAATATGAGACCTTTTCAAAAATGATTAATGCTTATTGTCAGGAATTATTAGAAGCTGCAGAAGTAAAAAGGGAGAAATCCCAGAGAGATCAGAATTATCCTGTCACATGTTCTCTACATTCCTAGCTGAAAGGCACCTACTTTTGCTCTATTTTGTTTTTAAAAGCCTTGCTTCTCTTGGAGGTGAGAAAATGTAGCACAGATTCCTGCTGCAGTGCAATAACTGTCCTCTGACTTTTCCCTTTGGTGTCAAAGGTGCTCCATCACCCCACCTGGAACCAGAGCCCACTGATCTCACTTTGGGTGTTGCCCTCCATGATATAACAAAGATTTATGGATCCAAAGCTGCAGTGGACAACCTCAGCATCAACTTCTACGAGGGGAATATCACTTCCCTGCTGGGACACAATGGAGCTGGGAAAACAACAACCATGTGCGTATCCTTTAAAGCTGCTCTGTTTCATACCTTGGGCCATGGTTGGGTGAATGGGAAAGCAAGTAGGGCTGTGCAGTGTTGGGAAACTGAGTAAGATACTTCATTAGGCCAAATCTCTCTTGTAGTTTTATCTTGCTCATGGATGATCTCATCAGTCCATCTATTAGAATTAAAGGTTCTTTTTCTGCTTAGAAACAGGCTCTTAAATCAAGTAGGATACCTGTAATACACAGCAGAGCAACTCTTCTAGCATTCTGTTCCATGACACTTTGGTGCCTGGGGTTAGGTTGTTCTGAAAGCTGTGGGTAGCCTGTGCACACACCAAAGCTAAAATGTTATTAGCAAGAAAGCTCAATAAAGTTATACTTCAGCTGTGGAAACTCATGTGTTGGCTGGACTGGAATGGCAGTGGATTAATACATTGGCCTTTCAGTCCTTCCAGCCTTGCCACTTATAAATTATTATTTGAGCTGTTAAATAACAGCAGTAAAACAGATCTGTAGAACTTGGTTTCTCCACTGATATATATGTGCATCACTCTGAAAGCAACATTAAGCTGATAAATAGGAGCCTCAGAAGAGCCAGAAACCAGTAAGACAGATGTGTGCTTCATCTCAGCCTATTATCAATTCATCTCATATCCTGTTTGCAAAGTGCAGGCAAAGGTGATATGCAGAAAAGCTTCTTGAAACTTAGTGCAGGCTTCAAATCCTGAGCAAGGTCACAAGTTACTTCTTTCCTTTTTAATAACGGCTACAAGTCCTAGGATACAAAGAAGCTCTGAGAAGGTGAAGGGCACCCTGAGATGCACCTTCTCCCTTTAGTCTCTGCAGGACAGCACCAAAAATTATCTGTGATGTGCAACTAGTTATTCCAAGCAGATGGTGTTTGACTCAGGTCTATTGGGTATTGCTAGGTAGGTGATTGTTTCCTTGAACTAGATGAAAGTGCTGCCCACTGTGAGGTGTCTTGTCTGAAAGTCCTCTCCCATTTCTTGTTAATAATGGCAGTGAAATGAGGCTTCTGTGCTCTGATGTGGTTGGTAAGATGAAGATGTGGTTTTCAGTCTCTGTTGTGGTTAGCAATACGAGACTGTCTGGATACTGACAACAAACCTCAAAGAATGAAGAGTAACTGCATTGTATGAATTCCTAGTGATTAAATTGGAAGTCAAGGGCATTAATGAGTATTGATGTATGGGACATGCAATGGTCTGACACAGGGAAAGGAAAGCTGAAGAAGGTAAAAGTACGTGTGAAAAATAGCCAGAGTTCAGCGTATGAACTTGGTACCTGCCCTTGCTTTCCCACAGAGGGGCACAAGGATGTCTTTTGATGTTAATTGGCCACTGCTCTGCCAAAGCATGGTCAGACAGCAGATGAAGCAGTACTCAGTGGTCTCTGCCTGGAAGCATGATGGTGAAGTAAGGAAACTTTGAAAGTAATGATGAGTACAGGACTGCATGAAAAAAATACCTAGGGCTTCCTGCTTTTTCTAACTTCCTTTTCTGTTTATTTTTCCCTTTCAGATCTATTTTGACTGGGCTGTTCCCTACATCATCAGGTACTATCTTTGTGTATGGCAAAGACATCAGGACTGATCAGGAAGTTATCAGGAAGAACATGGGAGTGTGTATGCAACATGATGTTCTTTTTAACTACCTCACCACAAAGGAACACCTGCTGCTCTATGGGTACATAAAAGTCCCTCACTGGAGTAAACAGGACCTCTACCAAGAAGTGAAGAGGTATAAAATAACAGAATTGGAGAAGGGAGAGGGTGCTGTCAAAATTGTTAATGGTAATGCCATTGCCACTGCATTTTGAGGGCCACTGCAGTTTCAGGGTAGATTTCAAATAATGCCTTGGTCTGACTAAAAGAATATATTGATATCGGTGGCTGTAACAAAACAATGTCTGTTCTCCAGAGGGTTTACAAGCAATAAATGTGGCAATACTTTGGAGATGAATTTATACAGGCCTAGGGGTCTAGTCCTTACTGCTTTACAGTTTTCCCTAGAAAGAGATTTAATCATCCAGTCAGAAAGATGATGTCGACTTTATTGGTTCTGTGGAGAAGTGAAGCAGCCAGAACATCCCAGGGAGTTTGGATCTTGGTGTTCTCAGTTGACAAGGATGAGCCTTTAACCTTGACTTGTCAGGTGGAAACTTTGAAAACACCCTAAAAAAAAATGTTTTAAATTAAAATGCCAGTGACTGAACTACAGGGTAAATCATCTCCCCGCACTGTGGCCATGCAGTAGATCAGTCCGCACTTGAGCAGTTTTTCATCTGCAGTTACGGTTTGAGGGTTTTTTTGGGTTATTTTCAGATTCTCTGCTTTTAAAAGATGCCTGAAGGACAACCTGTTGGGGTTGTTTTGTCTTTGTTTTCAAGGATTTTGAAGGATACTGGGCTGTTCAGCCATCGTCACAAGCTGGCTGGCTCCCTTTCAGGGGGAATGAAGAGGAAGTTATCTATAGCTATTGCTCTCCTGGGTGGATCAAGGGTGGTGATACTCGATGAACCAACCACAGGGGTGGACCCATGTTCTCGAAGAAGTATTTGGGAAATTATCTCCAAGAATAAAAAAGGTACCATGATCAGATGAGATGCTGCCTGGAAAGGAAAAGGGGATTCATGCCACTTTGCAAATATGCCATCACTGGCTTTCAACTCTGGGTTTTGGAGACAACAGAGAACAAACTGTGGGAGACTGGGGTTTTGCAGCCCTCAGAGTGCATCCTACTTGGTTTCTGTAAATTCACACTGTCATTTGAAAAGTAACTCTACCACAATACACAACTGACAATACAATAAGTTTCAGCTCCTCTCTAATGATGCCTTTTGTCCAATTATAAAAAAAAGCACAGTTTCCCCCTGATACTGCCTGCCCTCATTCAGCACAGCTTTCACCTGCCTCCTGTAATCACACATGTTTATTCTGTGGAGGCTGACATCAGCTTTGTGCTTTCCAGGCAGAACCATCATTCTCTCAACACATCACTTGGATGAAGCAGAAGTTCTGAGTGACCGAATCGCCTTCCTAGAGCATGGAGGGCTCAAATGCTGTGGCTCTCCATTCTACCTCAAGGAAACTTTTGGTGATGGATATCATCTGACACTCACAAAAAAGAAGGTTTGTGGCTGAACTGGTCCTAAATTTTCAGCATCTTGAGTGGGAAACTGGATCAGTCCCATGAAGAAAGGAGACATGTCATAGTGTCCCACCAAAAAATGAAGCATGCTGCAGAAAGTTCATCTCAGTTTGCAAAATAATGCTTGTCCAGTATAATTTCACTTTCATGGAATAATTTCTTTATGCAGCCACTTTATGCCCAGGTGAAATTGGGATGTGTTTTAAGCTGAAACCTTTGGTTTCGGACACACAGATTCAAGAGTTTGCCGGACTGTTTCCCTGGGCTGTCAGTAAGGTCATTTTTAGGTTTGCCTCAACCAGTGAGACAGCTGGATTGCAGTGCAATCTGCTCTCCAGCTCACTCTGCCTGTCCCATGCTGGAATTCACATGCTTTTCATATACACCAGCTTCCTTCGGAAAGATAGTGTATGTGAAGAGTTCTCCAAAACACAGGAGTCCTAGCTCCAGCCCCCTACACAAAACCTTGCAGCTCTAACAAGCAGGGCAGAGGTCTGAACCACAGTATCCTGTATCCCAGGTGCATGACACAGTCCTTTTCATGCTCTGTTTTTTTTTGTCCCTTGAGCGCAATAACTGCAGCAGGCACTGCTGGCTGCACAGGCAGAGATTCTCTTGTTTTCAAGCATTCATGGAGCTGAGGTAGAGCTCTCCGCAGTTTCGTCTCAGAGGGGGGCCGTCAAGACTTGCTTAGAGATGTAGACAGCTATAGCAGCAGGAGCCGATCCAAGGACAATAGTGGTACCAAAGACCTATTGAGAATCTGGATGTGAGCATGCTGTTTCTCTGTGAGAGATGTTAACAGAACGTGTGGCCCTCACCTCCCATAACGTAGGAGATTTTTCAGCAGAGCCACTGAACCAGCCTCTGTGGCCCTCAGAAAACAGTAATATCAATGCTTCTTGAAAAAGAATAGGGTCTCCTTGAAGGTTAAAGGCAAGGCCGGGTGAATGCTGGAGTTCAGAGAAATAAAGCAGATCGGAAGAGTCCGCTGATATTAACTGGCCCAAGGCAAAATGTTGTGCTTGCAAGGAGGGGCAGCTCTGCTCTTGATAACATTTATTACAGCATTGTTGATGTGGTATCTGCACATTGTTCTGTGTGCTGAGGCTAAGACATCAACCCCTCTTCCAAGCTGCTGACAGTATAGAGAACATTAAAGAAGACCCATGTGAAAACTGTTTTACATGGGCAAAAGAGTGGTTTTGTGCTGGCAGCCAAGTTCAAGTGTCAGCTCTCCTGTGGATAGGCTTTTTCTTTTGTATTACAAATCCTCTAGCTAGTACCGAGTGGTTAATTCAGCCCAGTCCTGGTCCCCCTGTAGACAGAGGGAGCCCAGCAAATCTTGAAAGGACCCTGAACATGGAATCCAAGGGCCCGAAACCCACTTTCATCTGCTTTTGATATTTAAACTGGAAGTGTTGCATACCTGGACTGAGATTGCTGATTGTGCTCCGGGGCAGGACTTGGGCTAAAACTTGCAGGAAGAATTTTGATCTCACAGCCCTTTCGGTGACCATAAAGTGTTTTCTTCCTTTTTTCAGAACATGGTAGAAGAGTGTGACACCACAGCAGTGACCTCGCTGATCCAGTCTCACCTCCCAGAAGCTTATCTTAAGGAGGATATTGGTGGAGAGCTTGTGTATGTGCTTCCCCCCTTCAAGTCCACAGTCTCAGGAGCCTACCAAGCTCTTCTCAGAGCCCTTGATACCAACTTGAGTGATCTCCACCTTGGTTGCTATGGAATTTCAAACACAACTGTGGAAGAGGTATGAGCTCTGGATCTGCTCAATTTAATGCATCATTATTGAGATTAACTTCCCAGAACTGTGTAGCTTTGCTTTCTTGGCTAGGTGGCAGAATGGTTTGGATGTGAGAGTTGCAGGAAGGGGAAGAAGTGTTTTGGCTGTTCGCTATGTTACACTCATAAGCATGTAAACATGTTGATGTATTCATAAATCCATGCACATTATGAATACACAAAGTGTACCACTGCCTCACCTTGCTAACAGCTTTTTGGTGTTTTACCCAGCAAATTAACTACTCACTTCTCCCAGGCAGCCAATGACAGAACAAGAGAACACAGTTTCGAGCTGTGCCAGGGCAGGTTTAGGCCGGACGTTAGGAAGAAGTGATTGGCATTGGAATGGGCTGCCCGGGGAGGTGGTAGAGTCACTGTCCCTGGAGATGTTTAAAAGGAGACTGGATGAGGCACTTAGTGCCATGGTTTAGTTAATTAGAATGTTAGGTGATAGGTTGGGCTCAAACTCAAATCTCAAAGGTCTTTTCCAACCTGGTTAATTCCGTGATTCTGTGATACTGGAGTTAGACTACAGAGAGAGGGCAATGAGGTGTTTCTGTTTGAACTGTTCTCCTGGTCTCCAGAAATCAGGGATTGTCTACAGATGCAGTCAGCAGGGAGGGTGTTAGCAAACTATCTAAATTATCAACTTCAGCATGGATGCTGTATTGTGCAAGTGAGTCACCTGGTGCACTTTGGAGTAGTAACAGAGGCATCTTTCTGCCCATGGGAAGTCTCTGGTCAAATAAACACAAATATTTAGTTGCATCAGAAACAAAATATAAATGATAAGCAGCGATGGCCCTTGTCTTGCAGAAAGGAAGGAGGGAGATTTGTTACCTTCCTGCTCAGAAATTCTTGCTTTAAAAGTATCTTCCTAAGGCAGCAAGAAGGAGCTATACAGCAGATATCACATGCAGCTCAGGTGCCACAGCTGTGCACAATCCCAGTATGGAGACAGCTGGGATTGTTGGAGCCTAGAAGGGAAACAGCACTTGTTTAGGTGTCGGTTAGGGGGAGCCTTCTGTGTGCTGCTCACTGTGTGGGTGTGAAGGAAGTAGAGTTATGTAGGGCCTGAGCTGAAACACAGCCTCATTTATACCTACTCAGTAGTCAGCTAGCAGGTCATTTCAGGAATAAGTATATCCAGGGGGCAGCTGCAAACGTTCGGTTCCCACTGCTGCAGCAGGAGAGAGACAGGAGGTGACAAGGAGCTGGACAACAGCAATTTCCTGTTGAAAAAAGGTGAGTTTCTGTCATAGACCACAAAGGCAATAGGAAAAGGTTTGTAATTCACAATCGTTGCACAAGGTATAGCTACAAAGTAGGAGAGTGCATTCTTGTTACTGTTGATTTGGTAAATGGAGTCATTTGGACCAACTTTCTTTCATATCTTCTTGCTCCATAGGTGTTTCTCAATCTGACAAAAGAACTAGTGAAGAACCAAGAAGAAGACCCTGAACTGCCCCAACAGCTGCCTGGAGTCAGTGGTCAGATTGGCGGTGATGAAATGTCTATGAGCACAGATACCTTTACAGAAAAAGATGGTACTAAATTACCTTCAGATTTGCAGGAATCACAAGAAAAAACAAACACTAGAAGTACAGTACTCAATAGCTGCTTAGATCCACTTGTTTGGATATAGGTTTAGAAGAGGGTTTAGAATTATAGAATCAGGGTTGGAAGGGACCACAAGGATCATCTAGTTCCAACCCCGCCCTGCCATGGGCAGGGACACCCTACCCTAGATCAGGATGGTGAGAGCCTCATCCAGCCTGGCCTTAAACACCTCCAGGATGGGGCCTCAACCACCTCCCTGGGCAACCCATTCCAGGGTTGTCATGGTGAAGAACTTCCTCCTCAAATCCAGTCTGAATCTCCCCACCTCCAGCTTTGCTCCATTCTCCCTTGTCCTGTCACTGCCTGATAGCCTAAAAAGTCCCTCCCCAGCTTTTTTTGTAGGCCCCCTTCAGATACCGGAAGGCCACAATAAGGTCACCTGGGAGCCTCTTTTTCTCCAGACTGAACACTGAACAGCCCCAACTATTTCAGTCTGTCCTCATAGGAGAGGTGCTCCAGCCCTCTGATCATCCCTGTGGCCCTTCTCTACACAAGCTCCAGCATGTCCACATCCCTCTAAGTAATAGGAGTTCCAGAACTGGATCCAGTATTCCAGGTAGGGTCACACCAGAGCGGAGTAGAGGGGGAGAATCACCTCCCTCGATCTGCTGGCCACGCTTCTCCTGATGCAGCCCAGGCTCTGGTTGGCTTTCTGGGCTGCAAGTGCACTCTGCTGGCTCATGTTGAGCTTCTCATCCACCAGCACCCCCAAGTCCCTCTCCTCAGGACTGCTCTCCAGCCAGTCACTGCCCAGCCTGTATTTGTACTTGGGATTGCCTTGACCCAGATGTAGGACACTGCACTTGTTTGTTTGCATCTGCTTTCCTTCAAATTGATCTGAGTTTTAATCTAATCAATGTGTATGGGTGAAAGAGCAAGTCTGTGCCTCTGAAGGCAGTTTCTGTAGATGTGGAGGGTCATTTCTACAGAACTAGTAGAACTGGAGAGAGACTTTGTCAAAACTCTTTAGGCTGTTGCAAAAGCAGTACAGCTGTGAGCTGGGTCCTTCTTGCTGCTTTTTGTTTTGTCACAGCTGTTGTGGTCTGTTAAAACAGCTCATGGGGTCCAGGCAGGGATAAGTTCATGTTTAGAAGAAATCAAGCTACACCAGCATCTCTGAGGGTTTGAGAGCTGCAAAAGGTGTGTGACCCAAATATGAGCAAATACCTGGTTTATGTCTCTCAGAGCAGAAAACGTAGTTGGGTTTTTTTGATTGGTGGTGGGGTTTTTTTGGGTTTTTTTGGGGTTTTTTTTTGTGGTTAAAAAGAAACCATTTTACAGTTCGAGCTGCATCTGAGGAGCAATGCAGAAATATTTTCATACTTGCTTCTCAGAGCTGACCTGCACTGTAAATGTTACTGTGAACAGTAACACACATGCACAGAGAAGTGTTTTGTGTCACTTGTAATGAGAGCACTAAAAAAGGATTTGCTTCATGTTGTATTATATAGGTTCATATTTCATAAAGATTAATAGGTCCCACAGGATTTAGCTCTGCTTTTAGTATATCACAACCCTACCCATGCAAAAGCCTTGTCTTCTGACTTCAGGATTAATTCTCTTGTTGTTTTGTCTGAGGACCTGCTTTCTAAATTATGAAAAAATACCAGTTTACAGATATAAAAATATAATGTATTTCTACTATAAGTTGCAGCTGAGTGGGTAGAATGTAGATAACTTGTTGAATATGGAAGCCTGGGTTACTCTTGCAAGGTCTCAGAACAAATTTGATACATGTACACATTTAAAATCAAGCACAAAATACAGTGGTGCTACATGAACATACCAGTCCAAAGCTGAAACCCGAGCCCTATCCAAAACTTGACCCTTGTGAATGAGCTGCCCAGGGAGGTGGTTGAGTCACCAACCCTGGATATATTTAAAGGGTCATTTGGATGTGTTGCTTAGGGATACGGTTTAAGGTGAATCTTGTAGAGTAGGGTTACAGGTTGGACTTGGTGATCCTGAGGGTCTTTTCCAACCTGGATGTTTCTGTGATTCTCATGGAGATGTTTTGATGTGCCATCTGTGAAGGAGTGCAGGAAGCTAAATACATTTCCAGGCGACTACATGTTCAGTTCCCCGCATTTCACAGATACTGATCCATAATGAAATACCTTCTGCTTTGTACCCAGATCAGCTCCTGATCAGATCAAAAAGCCTGCAGGGTTTGCCACTGCTGCTGAAGAAGACATCAGCTTTGTTCATTAAGAGATTCCACCATACCCGGCGGGATGTCAGAGGCTTCATTGCTCAGGTCATCCTCCCAGTCCTCTTTGTGACGGCCGCCATGGGGCTTGGGACACTGAGGACTAAGGAGACTGAATATCCTGAACTGCTTCTTTCCCCCTCTCTGTATGGCACATCTGACCAGGCAGACTTCTTTGGGTGAGTGGTGTTCTTTGTCATCATTAAACCCCACTTGTTTATAAAGAGGCAGTTTAACCATCAGGATTATTTCTAAGCATACAGGTGACACATGGCTATGTTATCTGTGTGGTGACATGACAGAGACTATGTGTAGGAATACTAAAACATTTCTGGGGGAGATAATTTGGCTCAGACCAGCAATCAGAAAGCCTTAGGAAAAAAAAAAAAAAAAAAAGATCTCAGCTGGATTTAACTGGGGAGTATGTAAGAACTATTCCTTGTGTTTTCCACTGTGAAAACCATACTGCCTCATAGGAATTTTCTTAATTATATATACACTCTTCCCCTAATGTGATATGGAAGTCCCTACATAAGTCATCTCCAACATAACAACTCTGGTTCGAATTCTACGCATCTTGAAAGATGTCTGCATTGCTCTCCTCTCTGCCAGTACAGGACATACTTGCCTGCCCAGGAACCACTAGTCCAAGGCACAACATCCATCTGAAGGGCATGTGCTTTTTCTGTGTGATTAAGATATCACCACTTAATTGTCTAATTGTGCTTAAAAATCCTAATACCAAAATTATTACTATTTGTATCATTTTAATTTCATGATGTGAATGTCAGTCTTTCTCCAGTAGTTCTCTGTTTTAAGTTAGAAACATAAAATTTAGCTCTAAAGCAAGTGTGTCTGCCCTTAGGTGTTCATTCTCAGGACTGCTCATGCCTTTCTGCTTCAGTCCTGCAAGATAGAGGAATGAGCCAGAGCTACATGTCTGAATCCTTTCTTCCTATTGTTCTCTGTTTGTCCTCATGGATCTCTGCTACAGAGCTGGGTCAGAAGAGAAGCATCTCCTGGAAAGATTAAAAACAAATGGGCAGCACAGATGAGAGAGCTGATTGAGACAAGACTGGAAGTAGTGACTGAAAATTGCAGTAGATGCTTTTTCCTTGGAAACAGAATCTTGATTGTCCAAAAGTTTATCAGTGTCTTGCTTAGATCTAGAGGCAGCAAATCAGTGCTGTAGCTGTGCAGCTCTGAGGAACGAGCAGTCCTTTTGAATCTTTGTGGCTATCCTCATGTAATTCAGTGTACTTCAGTGATCTGCAGGGTTAGCACCAAATAATAATTTATTTAACAACTGAAATCCCATTTTCATTCAGTAGAAGCACTTTGAACATTTTCCTGTTTTCTTTTTTTTTTCTTTTTTTTTGTTAAACCATAGGAATTTTAATGAAACCACAGATGCATTAGTTGCTTCAATGCTTGCTTTCCCTGGAACAGATAACACATGCATGAATGAAAGCAATTCGTAAGTAATTCTTGGTTTTCTTCCATTTAAATTCTGGCTCTGCAAGAGAATTGACATAACACTCTTGGCCATTAGACTTTAATAACTGCCTTTGATCATCTGCACAATTTTCATATGTTGGTGCCACATGGAGGGAAAAAAAAGTACCTCCTGCCTCTCTTCAGATTGACTTGCAGGCTCTTTCAGCTCATTAGGAGATGTCTAACTGCTCTTTTGCAGGCAGGTGCCAGCTTGCACTGCTCACAGATTTGCTCTGGCAGGATGCAAGTCAGTTCTGAGCAGAGAGTTGTGTAGTCATGATTGGTGTGAAGCAGAGCTCAGCCCTACTGAGAGCCTGTGTGGCTCCCAAGCAGCTTGGAGTGAAAGTTTGTGTCTATCAGCACAGAACTGTAGATATTATGAAAAACAGGAAGCTACACCATGCTTAAAGGCTGAGACTGGGATGCCCACACCTTCCCAGGACCTTGACACTGGTGTTCTTGGCTTGCCTCCAGAAGTATCATAGACTCATAGAATTGTCAGGACTGGAAGAGACCTCAAGGATCATCTAGCTCCAACCCCTCTGCCATGGGCAGGGACACCTCACACTAGATCAGGCTGCTCAGAGCCCCATCCAGCCTGGCCTTAAAAACTTCCAGGGTTGGGGCTTCCACCACCTCCCCCGGCAACCCGTTCCAGTGTCTCACCACCCTCATGGTGAAGAACGTCTTCCTAACATCCAATCTGAATCTACCCACTTCTAGTTTTGCTCCATTCCTTCTAGTCCTATGTCCTACCTGACATCCTAGAAGTCCCTCCCCAGCTTTCTCGTAGGCCCCCTTAAGACACTGGAAGGCCACGGTAAGGTCTCCTCAGAGCCCTCTCCTCTCCAGACTAAACAACCCCAACTTTCTTAGTCTGTCTCCATAGGAGAGGAGCTCCAGCTCTCTGATCATACTCGTGAACCTTCTCTGGACATGCTTCAGCATATCTGAATCCTTCTAGTAATAGGGACTGCAAAACTGGATGCAGTACTCAAGGTCGGGGCTCACCAGAGTGGAGTATTCACCACCACAAGTGCAATCCTTCGTTACCATATGTAGTAAGGAAGTAGCTTCGATGGTGGCAGGATGCCAGGCCAAGAGCAAGTTACTTTTGTATCTGAGAAATAGCTCTTACTTCCTCAGCTAGAACACTGAGCCCACCCAGAAAATTCTCAGCATAATTTTTGTTCAATGTATCTAAAAGCTGTTTCATGAGGACTGGTTTGTTTCTTGCTCTGCAGATACATTTTCAAGGAATTGGTAGTAAAATCCTGGGCAGACTTGCATGCTCATATGTGCTGCGTATCTGCAGGCAAATATTCCTACTGAGTATTTACAGTGACTGCCCACTCAAGCCAGTCTATTGCAGGACTCCCCAGTAATTGTAATGACAATAGTCCTTATTTTTGCCCTCTAAGATGATTTTGGCCCCTGGTTGCTCTCTCTTTACACTGTCTACGGTGGGAATGAAGTGATGTCTGGATTCCTTCTAATCAGCTGAATGAATACAAGCACAGAGAGCATCAGTGAGGGCTCTCTGCTGAGAGGCATTGAAGGCAGTGGGAGGATGGGCATTCCCTGGAGCACCCAGAGCTGACAAGAAGGTCTGCTTTTCTGCTGAAACTGCTCACTGCCATCCTTGCTGTCATTGAACATGACAGCAATTAGTATCATTTGCACACCTGATCAGAGAGGACCTCAGAGGAAAATGTGTTCACTTTCAGGGAGTGTTTAAAGGAGGACATGCTCGGCCAGTGGATTACGAGTGGAAACCAGAGAACTAAGTACTCTGCCTGCAACTGCACACGTGGAATCCAGGTAATATGAATAAAACCCAAAGTGGGAGGGTTTTGGGGGGGGTGGGGGGTATTTGAAGAAGTGGTTTTGTGGGTGGGAATGACACTAAGGGCAACTCAGTGTTCAAATTCCTCCTGTCTTGTTTTGGCCTTGTTTGATTTTGTGCACTGGATAAACACTGTCTGCACCAGTTTGGGGACAGGAAAGGGAACAGTGTCCTCAGAAGATTTGCCTGCTAATATACCTGCCTTGCTTCCCTCGGTGGGAAAAGTTTTAATAGCATTTTTGCATGTTGGATGATTGTCCCATTTAGCAGAGGTGACCATGTGTTCCAGAGGAAAATTGCATTTTATGCAAGCACCGTCATTATATGAGAGCACAGCTATTTTTGTTTGCTTTTCAGAATTTAGCTTTCTGCAAAGTCTAGACTGATTTTACTTTGATTCCTACTATAAGTAGTGATGATTGATAATATTAGTAATTTGCATTATGATGGTACTTAAGGAAACAGACATGGGTAGTGCTGGGCTTAGTGTCTTTATGTGCACATGAGGAAGAGGCAGATTCTGCCCCAAAGATGTCATGGTTTTATAGGCCAGTTTGAAGTTGAGCTCCCTGCAGTGTTGTGTTCACTCACCTTCTAGATGTTTTTTCCAGTAGGAAATCAGACTCATGGTACAACATGATGCAATTTTTACCATAAATTGTGTCCTTAGTTGAATGTTTGTAGTCACTCCTTAAAATACAGCTATTTTATGCAGTTTTCTGGACATACAATTAAGACATCGATAAAAGTATTGTTATGATTTTTTTGGTAAGTCAGGATAATCTTCAAAGCTGATTCTCACTTCTAGCAGGCACAGGCAGGTGTTCTTCAGAACAAAGGAAGCTATTTTGTGTATTCTGATATTAAGTTATGAACAGATACACAATGGGGGAGGCCAGAGCTTTTGTTATGGATGAGCTGAAAGGAGCTGCCAGTATGCTGTCTGGTAGGACTCTTAAACCTTGTGAAACAGTCGATATGACTTTGACCCTCAGCATGCTAAATTATATATTCAGGACTAATCCAAGGTTTCTCTGAAGCTTGGGAAAATATTCCCAGTGACTGACAATAAAGGAAAAATGCAGAGCATCACTGCTGTGAATTGCAAGATGAGAGTCTGAAGCCACCACGGAGTTATCTGCTTCGTGAATTGTTTTGCCCCCTGCAGTTGTCTGTGTAGTTACTCTGGCACTCTGCTAAGATCAGCCTTAATTCAGCAAAATTCTTCCTACGTAGCATGAAGCACATTTCAAGGTCTCACGGATGTCAGTAGACCTGAAGCATAGATTTAAGTGAAGGCTTTTTTTAAGCACCTCACTAAATACATTCAGCACAGCATGCAGGGATGTGTGCCATGTGTCCTTGCACCCTGACTTGCAAATCACAAGCTTCTGTAGGAATCAGACTCAGACCAGAATTGTTGCCATTGCAGCTCTCAGTCTTATCCTGATACACTAGTTTTTAGTCAGAGCACAGACACTAATGTTTTTATTCATTTGACTCCAGACATGTCCACAGACAAACTACACTCCCCCTCACAGAAGGACCTTCTCCACACGGACACTCTACAACCTTACAGGGCACAATGTGGAGACCTACATTCTGGCAACTACCAAAGACTTCCTCCAGAAACGGTATGACGTAGATAGATTTCCAGTCCTGCTCTTCTGAACTGCACTGGGAGCAGCCTCTTACACATATCATATCCACTGTGCTTGAAGAAATGACAGTGCAGTAGGGGTTTAGAAGGTCTCTGCTGATGGTCTCTGTGAATCTGGTGAAAGGAGGTAAAACGTCCTGCAATCACGGAGTCAAAGATAAAGGTTTGTGCAAGTGCTCTGCTTGATCATAGCCGAGATAGCCTAGGGATAACATGCCAATCAGCTGATGTGTGCATGGCTGGATCTGCAGACAAGCCTTTGTCTGGCACAGAAATTCTTAAGAAGAGGAAAATCTGACACAGCCTGTCATGAATTAAACCCTGGGGATAGGTTTTCCTCCAAGTTTGGCTCTCTGAAGAGTTGCATAGTGTGCTTCATTTAAACAAGTGCATCCGTTCCAGTGAAATTAGGAGCTGAATGCTTTCTTACACCGTGGGGATGTCAGAGCCAGTAGTGTGCCTGGACTCTGCAACACAGCCTGTGCAGCATGTCTTGGGGCAAAAATAGCCTACCATTAAGGTTGTCAAGGAGAACGTTCATCTGCCATTGATTTAAACTGAGCTGCTCCTCTTCTGGTTGAGAAGCAGTTACCTTATTCCAATGTGTTAGGCAAGTGAGTCAGAAGACCACACAGCTCCCAAATGCTTCTCAAATGGAGGCCTTCAGCACAGTTTTGTGATAGTTCTGTCAAGTTTCTGTTGCCCTTTTGTCATCCAAATAAGGGCTCTTGCACCAGCACTGTCTCGGCCACACAAAACGTACTGGGAGAAGTTATTTTAAGTCAAGCTAGTATTAACTGGGGTGATAGTGGCAGCTAACATGCACCAACCAAAGATGTTGAAGCTTTCAAATTAAAACAGCAATGCATTTATTTCCCTTTGGTCTTCACTCAGGTATGGTGGCTGGAGCTTTGGACTGCCTTTAACAAAAGATCTCCAGTTTGATATCAAGCCAGTGCCCCCCAACAGAACGTTGACTAAGGTAACTAACCTTCATCTGTTCATTCTAGCATGGGAAATGTGGAACCCAGGAGAAATAATTTTGAATTCAGGGCTATTTCACAAATGAAAGTGAAACCCTCTGAAATCTTCAGCTTGGCATGAAAGAGATGACCTGCAGTTCATTTCCTTCTCTCTTCTTTATTGGTCTACCTTCTCTTGCTAGCAGGAGGCACTTTTTCTGCTCTCATAATTTTATTACGCAGACACAAGAAGATCAATTAGTAGCAGCTTTATCTTGTGAGAGAATGTATGTACCCTAACTAGGAATGTCTGGTGCTCTCTGAAATACCCATTTCTCTGTTTCTCCTTGGTGAAAATGTTGCAAGGCACAAGAGTTAAAAGCACAAAGGCTGAAATCTGAAATGGCAGAGGAAAGCAAGAGAGGAGACAAAGTCCTGTGATCTCTTTGCAAAACCTATCTACCAGGAGAGTATTTCTCCAAGAACAGTGCTGATTTCAGAGGTGGCTCCAATCAGAGGGAGTCACAAGGCTTATTTCACTACACTTGGAGCTCATGCAATGAATTACAGATCTTTTCACCCCTCCAGATCCAAGATGAAGCTGTAAGATTGAAATCTACAGCTATTTGCTTATCACATGTCAGATTTAATACCTGGAAACCCTGATAGTATTGGAAATGGGGCAGTCTTCAGTCTTTCTCTGCTAGGGCAAGGAGGATGAAATCACTGAGCACACAGGACGTGGGGATATGTAAAGGTGGACACTATGAGCTGGTTCTAGGCCTCTGTCCTTAACAGCCTAAAATCTCTGTCCTTTGGCAGGTAAATTACACCTCCAACCTTAGCACTGTGGGTTGTGCCTAAAGCAGGTGACGGTAAATCCCCTCAGAGTGCATGTCCTGTGGTCTGATTTTTCCTCTCAGTCCTCAGAGTTTATCGTGGTATGGGTAGGAAAGGTTATGAGGAGGAAGGGGCTATTGCTGAATGAGAAGGTGGCAACTGCCTGTTTTTTGCCCTGAAGCAACATTTTCCCCCCTGACTTTCAAGGGATGTTAGACATTTGACTGCTTAGCCTTCTTTGGGAAGTCATCACTGCTGGTGTTCATCAGATCAGAGCAGCTTATTATGGAGAAGAAAGCAAGTTTCTGCACACTTTACGTCACGTATCTAGTTAGTGCTGCTTTCTTCTCTCCCAGAAGGCAAATGAAACTGATGGGACTGCTTCTGCTGACACTGAAATGTGTTTTTATACTCATTCAGTACTTCATGTGGTTTAATCATTGGACTTTAACTTGTAGAGCTTATGGCTTCAGATAACAACCATGGAATGATTCATTTGTGCAAGCAGAACAAACCAGAATGTTATCAGCAACCATTTCTCCCCCAAATAGTTTCAATTTTTCAATTGTGTGCAGGTGTGGTATAATCCTGAAGGTTATCACAGCCTTCCAGCCTATCTCAACAGCTTGAACAACTTCATTCTTCGAGCTAACTTGCCAAAAAATGAGACTTCTAGATATGGTAAGTGTCCCTTTACATGAGCAGGTAATTTCTCCCCTTTGCAGGGGAGCATCTTGCTTGATTCTGTTGATATTGATGACAACACTTACCTTGACTTCAGTGAGACCATTTCTTTACTCCCAGTTATGTAATTACTTGAAAAAGAGAATAGAAAAACATGAATAAATCATACATTTCATATGTTTAGTCAACATTCAAGGGAGCAGGATAGAGAGGACCTCAGGTACAGTACTTCCTTCATCCAAATAATGCCAATGATTATTATTTGATTTATTGCCTCTCATCAAGGCACTGAAATTGCTGCTTCTTGAAAGGTGCCCATTAGTGATGCATAGAAAGGAGGCTACTTTAGGTCATCTCTGGGGGTGGTTTAGATTATTAAATTTTAATATGTCACCCTTCTGCTCAGAGCAACTCAGGATGTGTGGGTATGTGTATGTTTGTGTTTGAATGAGAGAGAGTGAGATTAAGTGAGGAACTTAATTTTCAGCTATATTTGTCCTCTGACACACCACATGCACCCAGATTCCAAGGGAGCGTTAGTACCCATTTGGGGTTATCACTTCTCATAGCTTCTCCTCAGTAATGTAATGCAGCAGCTCAAATTCCTCTGGATAAACCAGGGCACTTTACCTTGCCATTTACAGTTTAGCCTGCACTAAAGGTGCAGCACGGGCACAAATGCATCTATGCATGCATGCCTGTCTCTAAAGATTGAAGGGGTGCAGGGAGAAGAGAAAGATTTATGTTGATGCCATTTTGAGAGATCTTACACAGAGATTTATGGGGTCTGACAAGAGTAGCAATTGTGTGCTGAAATGCCCAAGCGATTGATTTTCTTTGACAAATAGTGCCCTTCTGGCCACGTCCTGCTCCTGCCTAGCTCCCCTCACCTCAGAGGCCTGCCGTTCCAGGTGACAGCCTCTCTTTGCTTATAAGATTATGCCTCACTAATGTGTCTGAATTGAGCTATAATGGAAAAGGCATCAGGTCTGAAGCTCTTGAGTGCCACGCTGTGAATTAAAGAAACAGCAGGATGCTGATTGTGAGTCAAAACGGCACGTCTCTCTTCTCACCTCCACATACCAATACACTGACTCATCCCCACCGCAGGCTCAGCTCACAACGAGCAAAATCAGTGCCTTGTCCACGCTGCCATCCTCAAATTACCCACTGGCTCGTGCCTTTGTGATGTGCAGCATGCCCTCCAGGTCAGAAAGGTCAAGCTTTTTGGTGTGTGCTGCAGGAGCACATCACAAAGCTGCAGCCCTTGCCCGGGCGCGCAGCGAGGAGACCTGAGGCAGGCGCCTCCAGCGGCAAGAATATCCCAGAGCAACTGAATTATTAAGCAGTGAAGCTCTTTGCCCTGTCTCTGTATTCCCAACACGTGCTGCAGCAAGAGAAAAGGCAGGAAGCTCGTGTGAACCATCCCAAAGTTTTCACAAGGCAAGTTTCATTCGAACAAAATAACAATTTTCAGTGGGATAGAAGAGCAGCAGCTTTTATTCCATCTGCCCTGCTGCTTATGTGTTTTGGGAAAGAAATGTTTAAGTAGTAAATGACCAGACAGATAATTCTCTGTTTCCCAAGCCATAGAATGGGGGAAATAAAATGAATGGATGAGGATAGCTCCCCTGGGGTAGTGTAAATCCAGTCTGAAATACAATTGAACAGACGTTCTGCGTGGTATGTTCCTGGCAGCTAAATCTATTTGTTGTTGTGACGAATAAATGACAGTTTAAGAACCATTGAAATGGCCAGATAAAACTGTTGTCATTTCAGCAGTTTGAAAGAGGTGCCAGTCTCACTTTAGAGGTTTTACTTAAACTGCATATATTTTTTTTTTAAAATACATAAAAAGCTTTTTACCTTGTCACTGGGCAAGTCATAATAGCTTTCGACTTATGTATATTGTGCTCTCTCTTCTCTCAATCCCAACCAACAAAAAAAGAGAAAGCATTGAAATGGAAATTTTGACTTCTAGCCTAAGCTTTAGTAAAGGAAAATAGCTTTATAGTGAAGTATTAACAGATTAGACAGACAGTATCTTCCTTTCTCTCTCACTTTTAGAGAAGGGAAACATTTCCTGGCTGTTTGTGTGCCTTTATCAGCAGCCTGAGATTTTAATTCCATTTCTCTCACTGATGACAAGGCTGAAAGCTGTTTGTTTTGGTTTTTCTCTTTTTTCCCCCCTCTGAAATGAATCTCCTCTGAAATCTTCCCTTTCACATTTTTTTGCTCAGTATGGCATTTGGTCAGCTCAACCCACAGTCTCCTCCTTTCTGGTCTCTGTGTCAAAGTGCTCGCATTTAGGGAAAACAGCCCAAAATAGTTCTTCCTCCTATGACTGCAGAAAGTCAGACACCTGGCTGTAAGTAGCTTAAATTTCAGATGAGACATGTTCTGGCAAATCTCTCTGGATTTAATAGCAGACAGAGATCCTCCAGCACTCCCTGAGAACAAAGGTATTTACTCAGGTACCTAAATACAGGTTGATAGCCTCATTTTGAGGTATATAAACATCTTAACCTAATCCCTTTCTCATGTGCTGGATTCTTAGAGACTGGGCTGTTGTCTTATTTGGACCAGGTCTGTGGTAACGGGTTGGACTTGATGATCTTTGAGGTCTCTTCCAACCTTGGTGATACTGTGACCAAGGCAGAGATGTTCACTGTAGGCTAGAACTGTCCCACCACAGCCCTTCAAGTTCCTCTCTTTGTCAGCAAACTCTCTTTTTATAGGCACAAATTGCCTCTGAACAAGGCAAATGCACTGTGATGAACAACACCAGTTTATTTTGAGGTAGACATTCTCCTTGATAAAGAAGTACTTAAACTACATCTTACAAAGATACCTGCATGTGAGCAGAAAATATCTCTCTTGCAGCTCGTGCTTGATTCAAGCCCATTTTTAAGAGACCTTTTCTGGAAAACATCCCACTGGGCTTACAAATGCAATAACTAGGTTTTTTTGCTAGTTGCCTGGGACAAAATTATATTTTCATTTTTCCTAGCTGCATAGACCAGAATAATTCACAATTAGCTCAGTGCCAAACCGGCAACAAAAGTGTGTAGCTTACTTGGATTTATGCTGGCATCTCAAGAGATGCCCATATTGAGAAAGACCTATATCACAGGAAGATAACAGTTGTGGGGAGAGCCAATAGGGAATGCTTTGTTTCTGATGGTAAGAGAATGAATGAAATGAAGTGAGATCATCAAACAGCTGCTTAGAAATGAAGCATATTCATGAGCTTTGAATGTCTCAGTGTTGAGCAATCCAAGCTAAACCACATGGACCCACAAGCATGTGCCTTATTTTAGGTGTGGGAGTGCTCTCATCAAAGTGAATGACATTACCAACCAGATAGATGCAGAAGCAAGGGCTAGGGCTTGAATTTCAGATCTTCTGGGCATCAAAGAGAAGTCCTGGTAAAAAATGAGGATGTTCAAAATTCTGTTCAAGATCATACCACGATGACAGGGAAAAAAAAAAAAAAAAGCTTTGATCTGCTTATCTTCTGTATTCTCAGTCTTTTGTTTTACTGTCAATTTCAGGAACTGATGAAGGAAGTTAGTGACATATTCAATTTCTTTTTTTGTTTTCATAGGTATTTTCTTATCAGCTCACCCATATCCTGGAGGACAGAGTCAAGAACAAGTAATGTAAGAGGATTCATTTGTTTGGTGCTTGAATTGTTCAGAGGAGCAAACCAGCATCTTGAAAACCATAAAATGGCATAAATTTCTAAATATCTTTCTCTCTGTCATGAAACTTCTCTCTTCTTTGTCTTCACACCCCCTGTGCATGAGCAGCACTCTTCATGCCATGGAGCTGCAGATCACTGTTAGATTTTCTTTGCAGGATCCCATATAGATCTGGACGTCACAGTTACAGCATTCCACATGTTTGTGGTTTGGCACAACAGTAATGATGACAATATAATTTTTCCTTTGGCCTTTCCACGCAATGGTACAGTGTTATGACCCAGTGCTGTGAGCCCTTCTTCATAGGCTTAATTACCATCAGCAAGAGATTAGGCACTGAATCAGGCCCTGTTTGCTTTTGAGCTATGAAGATGATTAGGGGGCTAGAACATGTGCCCTATGAGGAGAGGCTGAGGGACCTGGGGCTTTTTGATCTGGTGAAGAGGAGACTGAGAGGGTATCTAATCAATGTTTAAAAATATATGAGGGATGAGTGTCAAGGGACTAACTCATCTCAGTTGCACCCTGTGATAGGACAAAAGGTAAAGGGTATTAACTCCGGCACAGGAAGTTCCACCTCAACACAAGGAAGTCACGGAGCACATTAACGGGCTCCCCAGAGAGGTTGTGAAGTCTCCTTCTCTGGAGACATTCAAGACCCATCTGGATGCATTTCTGTGTGACCTGAGCTAAATTCTATGGTCCTGCTCTGGCAGGGGGGTTGGACTTGATAATCTGTGGAGGTCCCTTCCAACCTCTAACATGCTGTATACCTGTGACCTCTAAACACTGCCTCATGATGAGGGAAATCTGCTGCTTTTGACTCACCGTGTCAGTTCTTCTCCATTTTCTCCACAGGCTCAACAGCTTACTTGACATCATAGTTTCAATGTCTGTTTTGGTTGGCTACTCTATCACAACGGCAAGCTTCGTGCTGTATGTGGTAAAAGAACATCAAACCAAAGCCAAGCAACTGCAGCATATTTCAGGCATTGGGATGACAAGCTATTGGGTGACAAACTTCGTTTATGATCTGGTAAATAATTCACATTCCTAAATGCGCCTCGCGTTAAGCTGCAAGCAAAAAGTAGTTCTTTATTTAAAGTTGGTTGCCTACACTTCTTAATATTATTACTACCAAGAGTGTTATGTAGTAATTGTTCTCCAAGGCACTGAAGACTATTTAAATGTGAACTGAAACACTGGATTTTGCTAAGCGAAGGCATTCCTTCTCTCTGGAGTGTATGCAAAACACTCAGCACGTTTATATCAGAGCAACACAAAGCAGGCCAGGGCTTGATTTCAATTTTAACATGCAAGCAGCAAGCTGCCTTTCTGTTGATTAGTTGTCATGCAGGCTTTACACATCTGGGGTAAGACTTTAGGGCTTGAGGCTATAGCCATTTTGGAATCCCTGGGAGTACAGGGTGTGACATTAGCACACATCTCACAGCTGACACTCCCATGCTGGGCAAAAATCCACTGCTGTATAGAACACTCTCCTTAAGATTATATATTATAAAGGTTTTTAAGCCAAGGACAGCTACTAATGCAGCTATATGTGGCTTCCAGGACCTGAGCAAGTGCTGCACTCCAATGTATAGACTTACCACCTTGTTCCCAGAGATAGCTGAGCTCCCCAGCACTGTGCTGCATTACTTGGCATAGATGTGCCCTTGTTCTCCCCAGTGTTAAGTTTCCTCATGGTAAAGAGGTTTAACAACAGTGCTGCAAAGCATCGCTGTTAAGGGGATAAATATGCAGTGTCTGTAGACCGAAGTACTTAGTGCGTTATGAATTACCCTCAGTGCACTATGTCAAAGCCTTGCGTAGTTAGAGATCTGCAAGTGCAGACTATCTTTGCCCGTGGGCTTTGGCATTGCCAGCTATGCTGTAATGGCCATCAGCTCTCTATGCCTGACCAAATTCTGTTCATGCAGTTCTGCTAGAGCCTAAAATTCCAGTGATATCATTGGTTCCTGAAAACAGGGTGGCCATGTCCCTTCAATGCAGTGAAATCTCTTGGGGAATGTGAGCCTTGACTTCCAGGTGCTTTGGTAGCACCAATGCACACTAACAAGACAGTTTCCACCTCCAAGGAGTTTAAACTGCCTGCTTACAGGGGCTGGTGTGATGAGGGAACAGCACAAGTATCTCATGCCTTACAGAAGGGGCTTGACAGGGGGTCTGAAGAGAGCGTGGGTGCAGTTTCGTTTGGCAGAGCAGCTCCAAGTTGCAGTGCAGAGGCAAAGTTAGGGCAGGCCTGTGTCTGCTTCCCTCTCTCTCCAACACTGCATATTTGTAAATCAGCCTGTGGAAAAAAACCCCAGAGTCCTTGCCACAATCAGTATTCAGTGGGCTGAAACTAATCCGGTGCTCTTGGCAACTTGATATTTCTCAGCGAATCCCTGCCAGTAAATTCTGTTAAATCCCAAAGCTGGGGAAGAGAGGAGCTTCTCAAAGCAGACATTTGGTAGGTCCCTGGCTCGAGTCGATATTGTTAAGACTAGATTTACAGGCCACAATGAAGTGGTCTCACTGCAAGGCTAACATAAACCTCAAAGGGGTATTTTTCATTCACAACCTTTTTCTAAGGCACTTTCTGTCCACAGTCTGGAATGCCGAAGCTCAACCTGCTCAAAGTGGCCTTGCAGCACTCATTTGCCAGACTCCTGAAAAGCCTCAGGAGTGCTGAGACCCCACCTGTATTGGGTGCTTCCCCTTAGAAAACCCAAGCCACACTTGTGAGACCAGATTCAGACTTGGTGTTGTTGCTCCTGCATAGTTCTAGAAAAATGTTTAAGAATTCTCACCCTAATAGCATATTTTAAATAAATTTTTGCAGGTGCTTTTCATGGTCCCAGTTGGACTCTCGATAGGAGTTATTTCATCCTTCCAGATACCAGCTTTCTGCAATGAAAGTAACTTACTGGCAGTGTTTCTTCTGCTGCTACTGTTTGGGTAAGTGTGGAACTTAGTTATCTAAATAAGGTTGCACACAGTGAGGAACTGGATATTGCAGGCTGCTGCAACCTGAGATCCAAAGAGGAATACATGGGCTTTTTTTCCTCCAATGTGCACTTTACAGATGGTGACTAGCCGCTCCTTCCAGGAGCAGTGAGCTAAACTACTGTTGCCACACCTGCTTTATTCAAAGCAAACTCTATGTGAGGGTATGAAATATTCAAGGTCACAGTGACAGCCCAAGCTGTAATCAGATGCTTACTGAACTACTGCAAAGTTCAGGCTACAGAAGCATTTCAAAAGCAGAGAGGAACAAAAAAAAAACAACACCAAACAAACCCAAAAACCCAAACCAACCAGCAGTACATTTCAGGAAAACTTAGCAAATCTGTCTCCCAGGCTTTGAACCCTCCAGGCCCAGTCTGTCTGCTTGCAGCTGAGGCTCCATGTTCACAGTACGTATCTCAGACTTTTCATCCAAATTCTCACAGATTCAAAGTCATTTTCCCTGCTTCAAACTCCTGCAATATGGAAATCTAGTCATGTCTAGAGCAGAACTGATACATTGTCTGAGGTCTTTAGTTGTTTGTTTTCAATCACACTTTGAGCTACTGCAGTATGTTCTCTGCACTGTTGGCAATTCCTAGATACGCAACGTTTTCATGGATGTACCTGCTGGCTGGGGTTTTCAAAGAAACAGGAATGGCCTTCATCGTTTATGTCTGTGTCAACTTGTTCTTTGGCATCAATACCATCATCACTCACTCGGTTGTATTTCTGCTCTCCCAGGAGAAGGCCACGGACCAGGTAGGAGCCCTGCTAATACTAAAATCTCAGTGAAACCACGGGATGCTTCCTGTTCAGCTGGGCAGCTTTGATCAGGTCCTTAGCAGCTGGCTAAGGGAGATCAGGCAGAGACTTAATGGGGCTCCCTACAGAAAGGGCATAAGTCAAACATGAATCTTGCTTGTCTGTAAATCTGCATTCCAAGAAAAGTGGGAAATGGTGGTGACAGAAGAGAGAATGCAACAAGAGAGAGAAGAAAACTGCCCATGCAGAGAAGGGCAGGAGGTGTGTGTCGATGCTTCTCAAAAAGTTGATAGGGACTTTGAGCTATTGCTAAGTTCTCGCAGCACAAACCTGTGGGGAGTGACAACTAAATGTCATTGCCCCGAGTCTGACATGTGCTGCGTTAAGCCCAGCACCAGCTCTCTGTCATCTAGATATGAAATGGAGTCATCTTCCCTTGCAAAGATAAAAGTAACTCAGAGACAAGAATAATTCCCTAAAGTAAAACCTTCTTCTAAACTTAGATATTCCTGGGAATCACTGGGGTAAAATGCACACCTTACATTTAGTTTTCCTGTTTTATGAAGGGCAATTGCTTTGTGGAGCAACAGCTGAATGGGAATCTTCTCTCTATCTGGACAGTGCTTGTTAGCCACCCTCTAGATCTTAAGGCTGTACAGTTTTGATTGTCTTTCATCCCTCTGTGCCCCAGTGGCCAAGAGTCAGTTTCTTTCCATGCTAATTTAATGCCTCTCCACTTTGCTGTGTGTGCTAATCCTTTCTTCTGCTAGAAATGTACCAGAGCCTGCACACTGGGCTGCTTTGCCATTAATTAACTGGAAAAGCCCTTCAATGTCTGCTAAAGCCAAATCTTGTGTTTTGTGGAGATGTTGGTCCAAGTCTTGGGAACAAATGGGACAGTGCTCCACAGGAGTGGGCTGTGCTGCACAGTGAGCTGGTACAGGGCTCTGTATTTTTGGGAGGCACAGTGCAGCTTAGTGGCAGGATCCAGCTGTGGCTTACAGGTGGATTTCAGGCTGCTGCACGCACAGGATGAGGTGACTGGAGCAGCAGCGAGGGACTGCACTGGGAACCGGTTGCTGTTTACTATGGGTAGTCACAACCTCAGCACACCCCGTTGACTTTTCTGACCTTGCGCCTCTGAAATGAGCTGTCTCCAGAGCTCTTTGCTCTCAATTTATCTCTGCTCTGAGACACAAGCAAATCCCAATATAATTGTTACACTTCAGTCCCACAGTAAAACCTACAAATTTATCCTATGAATAAAAGCAGTGACTAACTGCTGCTTTTTGGTGTTTTTGTTTTTTTTTTTCCCCCAGGGCTTGCGTGATCTTGCTGAAAACTTAAGACACGCCTTCCTTCTGTTCCCACAATTTTGCTTTGGCTATGGATTGATTGAACTGTCACAGGATCAGGCACTGCTGGGCTTCTTGAAAGCCTATGGAGTGGATTACCCTGACAAAACCTTTGAGCTGGACAAGACCACATCCAAGCTACTTGCCATGTTTATCCAGGGCACCGTGTTTATTGTCATTCGTCTTACAGTTCATGACAGGATGATTCAGAGAGTATGGAACAACATACTAGAGTAAGTCACATCTGGAGTCTCACAATGAAAGCAGACCAAGCCAGCACTCAGTGGTTTAATTCTGGGCTCTCATGGCATTATTGTCAGTTATGAAGCCCGTTCATTTCCAAGACACTTTGCAAACACACAGTAAGTTTTCTCTAACAGCAAACCTATTACCTACCAGTAATTAGAGTGTTAACTAATATACAGGTTATAAGTATAGGTTACTGGAATCCCTTGGTAGTCTGCTGGATGAGACTACAGCCCTTGTTCAGGGCCCTGGGTTTGGTGGGCTGATGTTCAGCAGGTTGGTAAGAGCAGTCAGTGCATTGAAAACGACCCCCATTTCCACCGGCTCGGATGGGCACTGGGAGGTGCGAGAACAATCCTGTCACCTACTTCGTGAGTCTGTCCACAAGGCAGGACTTGCTACAGCTCAGAATATTTACCAAAAAAGAGAAGAAAATTAAGCAGAAAAAGAATGAATATATATTGTTTTTTCTTTAATTCCCTAAACACAGCAAATGTCAGGAGAAAATAGAAACTGTCTGTATAGCTGAGTATTTTTTACATGCCCTGAGATCTCACAGGAAGGCTTTTTAGCGTCTATACCACAGCTGTCTGCTTGCCAGAAGGCAAAGTCCCATCTCTGCCCTTCCCACAGGTACCTGTTTGACAGAGTACATGGCAAAATGTCACTTCTTCAACCTGTGGCTGAAGAGGATGGGGACGTCCAGGCAGAGAGGGTCAGAGTGGAATCTGGCAAAGCTGACTTTGATGTGGTGCAGCTCCAGAATCTGACAAAGATCTACCACCTTCCTCACAAACGCATTGTGGCTGTGAAAAACATCAGCCTGGGCATTCCTGCTGGAGAGGTAAGTGAGAAGAAAAGGCTGGGGGCACCTTTTGCCCTGGGGAGGGAAGCCGGAACAGATCCACCATCCTACTGTCATCTTCTCTCCCAGTCCTTGCTGCTGTCCAAGCATGACTGTAATGTTTTGTTCTGCTCTGACCTCTTCTTCCCTTCCTTTATCTTATTTATTGATTCTTTGCATTACAGCAGTGATGAAATATTCCTGGTGAATTTAGAATGTGAAGTGTCAGTTTAAAAGCCCTAGAAAGTGGAAAAGTGAATGGGACAGTGATGGAACCATATGTAGAGTAGAATGTCTGCAAGCACCTAGAACAGAGCAGTCTGGGGGCTCACTGTGGATTACCACATGGTAAATGAAGATGGAAGAATTTGTCCAGTTGGAATTATTCACCTGCACTGCATTGGAGACAGTGAGCTGGGCTTACCTGCTTGTACTTTCTCATCAGGGAAAGACAAATCGTTTCATCTGAACACACAATTTCATGAATCAGCACTTAAAACTAACTCAAAAGGAAGAAAACACACTTTGGTCATGACAGTACAATTACCTGCAAAATCACTGACTCATGGAGAGAGAAAAGACAGGAGCATCTCTGAGATCCAGAGGAAAGTGGAGACCAGATTCTACCTTAGGCTGTGCACAGCACTTGTGGGGAAGCTTGGAATTATCCTTTGGTACCTGATTTTGTTTTAATTGCCTGGATTCCACCGAAATGAAAGGGCATAGGGTGCTGGATAGGAGGACAGCAGCCTCACATGGAGACTGGTGCTGACATTTCTGGCAGAGGAATTTTCCAAGATACAACTGACTCTGAGGTTTCTAACTTCTGGCAAAAGTCACCGTGGTGGTGGTGTTTAGGGTGCTATTCCCAGTCTGTGCACTGCAGACTGTGCACAGATACTGTCTCTGCATGGACTTTGAGGTGGAGAAGAGCCTTGGATTGATGCTGTGCACCTGCAGTGGGCCCAGCACACAAGGATTTTCAGATCAGCTGGGCTGTGCTAAGAATACCAAAATAATGGTAATTATCAGCACAGTGGTGAGTGCTTATGCAGCACACAACTGTGTATCTCCAACCTCAGCGATAAGCCAGAGATTTTTAGCATGGCGTACTGAACTGCACTACAGGGAGCCAGTTCTTAATCTTGTTAATGCAGTGCATTAGTGAGATTATTTGACAAAAATCTTGTGTTGCATTAAGATTTTACTAATGACAGTGCAAATCTCTCACCTCATTCCTACAAAGAGTTTTGCTCCCCTCAATGGGAGATTTTACACAAGTGATATGATCAGGATTTGGCCTGTCAGATGAGCTCACTGCAGAAATGCACCTTGCAGTAAAAGGAATGACTCTAATAGAGACACATCCTTGATTCTTCACCATATTAAACAAATGGCCCTAATATCAGCTGCAGTATATTGCACCATAAACAACCTCCATTATAACGTTCGTATGCTCTGCATACCTCTGCCTCTCTTGCAATTCATCTTGCTCAAGAGTCCAGAGAGAAGAGGAGACAAGATGCACTGAGCACTCATCTCAGAGCAATATTTCTGCATTATAAATACAGCATGGTTACATTTCTACTTTTCTTTCCCACAACCCAGTGCTTTGGCTTGCTTGGTGTGAATGGAGCTGGAAAAACGACCATCTTTAAGATGCTGACAGGTGATATCGGAGCATCCAATGGAAGGCTGAGGATCCAGGATCATTCTGGGTATGGAGGATGTGATTTCTGGAACAGGCGTGTGAATAAATTAGCCTGGGAGCAGTTTTTAAGGCTGGACAGCAAAGGAAAAAAAAATTTAAAAGCTGAAACAAACCAAAACATTAAAGATAGAGCAAAAATAAGTATGTTAGGGAATCTCATCTTTTGAAGATGACATGAGGACTGCATTTTGCGGTTGTACCTCTGCTCTTCTCAGTGGTGCTTCTTCTACTTCATTCCATTGACGATGGGATCAGGCTCAGATCTCAGCTGAGTGTAATCCCACTTGTGAGTTAGTATCTAAAGTCCATTAGGACTTGTCTCAAAGTGCTATTTTAGAAGAGTAAGTTTGGTGCCAGCTGTGCCATCTGAAGTGCTGGTGGTAACTGGAGAGTGATATGCAAGACATTGTGACTAACAGATGTTGCAAATAGAAATCTTCCTCTCTAGAACTGAGGGCCTAGAAGCTGAAGGTCTGCAAATTCATAGCATTTTCCTTCAGGATTTGGAGAATCATGGAATCATAAAATAGTAGGGGTTGAAAGGGTCCTCTTTCATCATTGAGTCTGACCAAAGTGGGATCACTGAAGGTCACATAGGAACCTGTTCAGGCCAATTTGGAAAGTCTCCGGAGAAGGAGACTCCACAACCTCTACTGACAGCCTGTTCCAGTGCTCAAGAAGGGGGAAGGAAGCCAGAGAAAGGATATTTCTCTCCCTTGCCTGACTCCAGAGTACGTTGGCCACTCAGTGGGTTGAAAATGACTTGCTGACTTCCTTTCACAGGTCTTTGAACGACATTAATGAGGCCCACTGGTCACTCTTTGGCTACTGCCCTCAAGAAGATGCCTTGGATGACTTGTTGACAGTGGAAGAGCACATGTATTACTATGCTAGGCTCCACGGTATCCCAGAGAGGGAGATCAAAGGAGTGAGTAACACTGGGGCTTGACTTAAAACATTTTCCGTTATCGAGAGACTTTATACTGATTTAATTAGTCTTTCAGTAAATTAATAGGTGTGTAGTAATTTATGTCTGGATGCTGTTGTGCAAGCAGTACTTGTGCTCCCTTAGGTTGTACTCCAGCTTCTCCACCGGTTGAATCTGATGGCCTACAAGGACAGAGTCACCTCTATGTGCAGTTATGGCACCAACAGAAAATTGTCAACTGCTCTGGCTCTCATTGGGAATCCCTCAATTCTGCTGCTGGTGAGAAATGGGGGCCTTCTTTAGGGGAAAGATGAGCAGATCTTTGGGCTGGCAGGGGTATTTTGTAAGGAAGAAGCTCTTTACAGTGAGGGTGGTGAAACACTGGAACAGGTTGCCCAGGAAGGCTGTGACTGCTCCCTCCCTGGAAGTGTTCAAGGCCAGGTTAGATGAGGCCTTGAGCAACCCGTTCTAGTGGGAGGTGTCCCTGTCTATGGTGGGGGGGTGGAACTAGATGATCTTTGAGGTCACATCCAACCTAAACCATTCTATGATTTCGTGACAGTCTAGCAACATCTCCTTGGGTACAGAACACAGGACACTCCCCAGACGCCCCTACTTAGCCTGACAACACATGCATCACAAGAAAGTTTAGACTTCAGCAGGCACATAAATTTTCTTTTTTAAGGGTGTAAGAGAGTGACAAGTCCACCAGTTTCTCTGCTACCATCTTTGAAGGGTTGAAACCAGAGCCTATATTTGCCAACTCCCACCTCTTTCCTGCTTTTTTTTGTATCAACTAACCTACACAGTCTTGTAGGAAAAGCAACATCCAAGGCTTCCAAATCTGTAGGAGAGCAAAGGAGCAACTTTCCTCAGGGTTAGAACATAAAACTACTTTTCTAGGTTTGGCTTCCCCTTTTGTCTTTGAACTTTCCAGTTCTTCCAGTGCCATTGCTGAAATACACCTTTTTGTGCAGTTTTCACACGTGCTGCGTTTTGAATCTATGTAGTGCTCCCTGGGCAGGTTTCCCCATATTAAATTTGATACCCAGTGGACATAAATGTCCCTATCCCCAGCTTATATTGAGACCAGTACTCCTGCCTTTACTTCTGACCACAGACATCAGCACTCTATCTGTTGTTGTGAGATTAAAAAAAAAATAATAAAAAAATCAATAAAAATAAGAAGGTGAGGAAAATTCCTCCATATTGCCTGAATTCAACCCGGTTTACTGCTACCTTACATAAGGCCTTGTCCTCAGCAACAACAATTTATCAATCAGAAATTGGCTAACAATTTTATTAGCAATGCATGAGGTAAGAGAGAGTAGACCATCTTTCATCTCTGGCTTACTGTCTCTCTAAAAGAAGAAATGCAGCACTTGCTTTATCAGCATAAGGAGGCAAAACACAGGTGCACATGGGAACCAAGTGCCACTTGATAGCTTCTTGTCTGAGATTATGCCTGTGTTGTCTGTGGATATTTAAACAAACGTGGTATAAAATGCACAGTAAAACTGATCTTAGATGGTGCTATCCCAGTCAGTCTGTTCCTTTGGAGTCTAATGGAGGCGTTCCCACCAGTCACCAGTGCAGCTGCTCAGCTCCAAAGGTCATAGACAAGTAGCCTTGCTTCTTCTTCAAGGGACAGTAAGATGTCTCAGTCAAATCCATTATGCAAATGATGATAATCCTTCTCCCAGACGAATGCGTGGTCTCCTGTGGGTCCTTACTAGCAAACACAGCTCAATGGTGGACCTAAAAAGAGCACAAGTGTAAAGATCAGATTGTGAGGGCAAATTCACATTCAGTCCTGTCTTTCCCAATAGGATGAACCAAGCTCTGGAATGGATCCAAATGCTAAACGTCACCTTTGGAAAATAATCAGTGAGGAAGTGCAGAACAAGTGCTCAGTGATACTCACATCCCACAGGTAAGGCTGGTTTGGCTCTGCCTCCAGTTTCAGGGTCTGCTAGGGGTATGGAGAGACCTCCTCTTCACACTTTTTCATCTTTGCAGAATTTCAGGGTGCCGAGCTATGACAGGTTTGGGGGGGTTGTTGTGGCTGCCTGTGGTTGCTCACGGGGCCCCACAACACTTTAGGGAAGAGCAGTGCTGTTTTCCAGTTACTAAAATAACTATTTCTCCGTGCCTCTCAGTGACTTAGTAGAGTTTCTTGGTTGGTTTTTCAGCATGGAAGAATGTGAAGCCCTCTGTACCAGGCTGGCTATTATGGTGAATGGGAGTTTTCAGTGCATTGGCTCTTTGCAGCACATCAAGAGCAGGTCAGTAAAATGTACCTATTTCACTTTTACAGGATGGCAGATGGAGTTAGCTTTGAAAGCTCAGAAAATGAGACCTTTTTTTACCAGGCCATCAGAATAATGTCATTTTCTGATTTGTTTCTTACGACAGCATTGAAATACCGTGTTAACTAATGCACTCACTACTTTCTCACAGCCCTTTTTTTTCCCAGAGGTGTGTTCCCCAAAGCAATCTGTTCACTGCTGAAAATGTGAAATGCATGTTAGGGTTGAGTTTCGATTTTATTAGTTACCACAATAGCTCGGCTTCTTATTAAGTTTCACTCCAAGTTAAAATCCTTGACCCTGTTCAAGCTGCACTCTGCCTGGATTAGATTTCCCCAAAGAGTCTATGCAGCACTCTCAAAGGATTTTCTTTATTTGTTTCTCTTTTTCTAATTGTGGTTTTCTTTTCCCCCCAGGTTTGGAAGAGGATTCACTGTGAAGATGCATTTAAACAGCAACACAGTTTGCACTGAGGCACTGACAGAGTTCATGAAGTCTCACTTTCCAAATACATGCCTGAAGGTAAGCAGGACAAATACTTTCAGAAGAGGCTCTCTCATTCTCTTCAAACTAACCAAGAGGAAGAAATCTTGTAACATACTATGCACATAGATCTATGCTGTTAAAGCGTAAGGAATTCATATACATGTACTTGTCAGTGAAATCAGCAATATTGCCCAAGGGCTGGAGCCCTCAGGTTCCTTGGAGGCTTAAATAACTTCATCCATACAGCTGCCGTGATCCTATAACACTGCCGTTGGGTGACCCTCTGCCCCTGGGAATGGTCCCATGAAAGCCTGGACTGCACGGGGACACACTTCATGCAGTGGGTACTGAGATGGTCAGGTGCTTACAGTAACTGAACAACTGTAAAACCAGAGTAACTAAGTCACAAATCCCATGCATTGCCCATAACCCAATCTCCGCATTAATCAGACTGGGAGACTTGGAGCTGAAAAATATGATGGTTACACTCAAACTTTCATCCCTGGAGCTTAGTTATTGTCTCCCAGTCACAAACCCCAGAAGAACTCATAATGAGGAGACACCAGTCAATAGCAGGTTATAATATTCTTCACCTTTGGGAGCCAGAAGGAGAAAACACACCCTGTGTCCCTTCTTTCTCCCATGGTCTAGCCCCTCTTAACTTCTCAGCTACGAGATCTGTTGGCTCTTTATAGGCAGCAACTCTTAACTTTAGCTCATCATTCCTGTACCCACAGGATCGGCATTTCAACATGGTGGAGTATCACGTTCCAGTCTCTGCAGGAGGGGTAGCAAATATATTTGATCTCCTGGAAGCCAGCAAAGCAGCCTTCAATATCAGGCACTTCTCAGTGAGCCAAACAACATTAGAGGAGGTAAGGAATTAAAGATGTGTGGCCATCCATTTAAAACTGTTAACAGGGGAGCAGACTGATGGTTGCACATAAAGGACGGCTGCACACAATAGACTACATTTTGAAAGGGATTTCCATCTATATCCCTCCTGGGGACACTTTATCAGCAGTGCTGCCTCCAGGTACCTCTGATGGTGCTCGGAAACACAGACAGAAAGCTGCCTGTAGCATGAAGGATCTGTTTTTCCCTCTGTAACTGCTGATTTCAGCAGCCTCTTGGGTGTGGATGGAGGGCAGGATTCATACCCAAGTCCAGCACTAGGCGTTCCACCAATCCTGCAAATCTGCTTGATTAGCCTCTTTCCCATACCGTATGTAGCTTGTAAGTTCATTTAGCATTACCCAGACTTAGCTTTCTGGTTAAGTTCCTTCCATTTTCCCTTAGAAGAACATTTCCATTGGCATCAAAATCTTGTAGGAAACATAGCAGCTGAGGGGATTCCACAAGACTATGCAGAAGAAATCAGCCTGTTAAGCACTAGCTTTGGATACATTAGGTCTGTCCCAGAGAGAGAAGCAAAAACTGTAGCCCTGTAATCCTATAAATTGTTAAAGAGAGATCTGGGGGAGGAGGGAAGGAAGTCCTCCACACTGTTTTAATAAGGGGCAACGACTGTGAGAGAAACGGGCATGCAAACCGCAGGAAGCCCCGGGTGATGTTTTGTAGGAGGACAGCTTGGATTTGTGTGTATGCAAATGTGATTGCAGGTAGTGTTCTAGTAAGAATATTTTATGTATTCATTAGAGTTTGCTCAAAGGAAGGCTGTTACGCGTGATTATATATACACCTATCTTTATGAGATGCAGTTGTGCATCACAGATGTCAATTACATACAGACAGATGGGTTTATAAAGTAATAATATAGCTGTGATCAAACTGAGCCACCACACGGGTATTACCTTGTTCCTACTTTTGAAACATGAGCTGCAGGACAATTAGGTTTTGTGCAGGAATCTCTACCTTTGCACCTCAGGGGTCGATTCAGCAGAACAGGAGTGCACATCCATTTATTTACATTAGCCCACAGAAACCCAGCATTTGCAATTCTCAAATCCAGTGCCAATCCCTTCCTGAGCTCACTCTCCAGGCTAACAGTCAAATGAACAACCATTCCTTTTTTGTATTCATTCATATCATAAATTATTTATGCTGTCACATACTGAATGTTTTCCTTTCAACTTCTAGGTTTTCATCAACTTTGCTAAAGATCAGGCAGATCCTGATGGTGCAGATGCAGGTGCTGATGTGACACTGGACAACTCTGACACAAGCAGCCAAGTTAGCACCATAAGCTCCATCTATTGAAGGGACCCAAACAAAGAAGATCATAGAAGCTAGGGGAAAAAAAAAAAATCTAATAACCCCCCAGGGTTGCTTCCAGTGCTGTTTCCTATGATGCTGGAATGTTTGCTATAAAATGTCTTATATTCTTAAAATGCTCTTCTGTTTAATATGTACTTATTTTGTCACTAGGAACATGATAGGCATTTAAGACTGGCATTTGGTTACAAATCAGATGGCTCTTTCCACAGATTCTTCTATTTTTTTTTTTTTCCCCCAGTTTTTGTTTTATGGTCACTTTAATGCCTATGAGGACATGGTTGACATGACCTGCTACCCATGGCCATTTGCTTACAGCATAGATGGCCTTGATGGACCAGAGAAGCTGTTGGAAGTACATGATGTTTGACAAAAAGGCAGCCCTGTGTCTGCGCTCTCTAAAAGCTCACACTCCACTCCTTGCTCAGGAACAGTTTCTGGGTGATCATGAGAAAGTTACTCAGCTCTGGCAGGTTCCCCACTGTTGCGATGGGGTGCATGGCCTTGCCCTACCTCACAGGGGTGTTGTGAGGACCTAGGTGTTACATGCTGAGAATCACATATGCCAATGGTGGAGGTGATGACATAAAGCTTATTTGTATCTGTCAGTTATGTCAGTACTAATATAATTATTTCAAAAGTCAGCACTTCCCCATGGTTTTGGTTTGTTCCTCTAGTTTATTCCAGCTCTATGCAACACCTCAAGTAAGCCCTCCCATCCCAGGCCATTCCTGACTCTTGGCATCCAACAGAAGGTCATTGTACCAACCAGCCTCTTTCCCATTTTGGTTAGTGTTCAGGGTTTCTCTGTGGCAGCAGAAGAATGATCAAAGGCAGATATGTTGAATCCTCCGATATGAAGAAGTTTGCTTCATAAGATTGTGTTTCCCTGAGTAGAGTAAAAGCTGTGAACATCTCCTTGCTCAGAAAACCTCCCTCTCCCAGGCAGCTCTGCCTTTCTGCTTCCTTTTCAGTGACCTGCTTCCTTAACACCTGAGTGGTGGCTGCCCCAGTAACTCCAGAGCTGTGTTTTCCCACATAGTAAAACATAAAGAGCTTCTCCTTCAAAGACTCTGTCTGCTGGCTTTAAATGAGACCTCTGCCTGCCTTTGAGCAACAGCCCCCCAGTAGTTGAGTTCAGCCCACCAGCATGCACATCCTGCTTTCTTCCCCCAGAACCATGAATAGATAGAACAGTTTAATATTACTTGTCATTGCATGTATCAGCACAAGGCCTCAAAGACTTGGTTTTGGGTCAGGGCATTGATGTACATGGCGCTATTCAAGCACATAACCAACTTAAACTCTTTCAGCTCAATAAACTTTGTGTTGCTGGTAAAAGAGATTTGCTGACCAAGTCAGGTCGTGCTCACCTTGTCAGACCTAGGAAAGCCCTCACAGCACTTGGGTTTGGGTTCACACACAATTCCAGACAGAGGGGTGGGTTCTTTCCTGTTTCTTTCCCTTCCTCAAAGCTAATTTGAGCCAAAGGAAACTTCAGATGAAAGCTGCAATGACACATCTTTCTCACCCTGACCATCAGAGGAGCTTTAGCAGTTCAGTTCCCATTTGATGCTGATGCGTGGTGAAATAATCACACAAGGAATAAGTACTTTAAATATCAAGGGTGTTTGGGATTTTACAGTGGGATACTGAAGTTCAGAGTTTAGCTACTGCAAGGAGGTCAGTTTCTCCTTGATCTTGGTGTAAATGTATTACTAATAGCAGGAGGAATTTTGCTATGGATTGAAGGTATTGTCAAGCCCTGAATTACACCTTAACCTGCTGCCTGTAATTAAAAATGGTATTCAGATTCTTTCCAGAATACATTCGACACCTGCAGTTTATAAGTAACTGGAAAAAAGCTGCCCAGACATTCATTGTATCTTCTATTATTATGTCTCCAGCTCTGCAAAAGTTCTTTTTTTTTTTTTTTTCCTCCTCATTTTCATTGCATATCTTATACAGATCACAGTATAAAATTAAGCTTTTCTCTAATGGAGGGCTTCTGCTCCCTGTAAAGGACTCGGAGCATGAATGCCAATGATTTAAATGCAGCCTTGTAGTACCAATCAGAGTATTATTTTATTATGTCGATGGCTTTGCAACTGCCAGTGAAAGATGGATCTTCAGACTCTATCCAGATGTACTTTACATTTAATCGAGGGAGACTGATACAAAGCAATTATTTTGTCCCTTTAAAGACTACTAATCCGGAGGGGGAAAAGAAAAAAAAGAAAAAGAAAAAAAAGTGATTCATAGGAATACAGAAAACTTCATCAAGTTGCAATTTAATTGGGGAAAATAGAGGTGTTTTGAATTTTTTCTTTAAAAAAAAAAAAGCATACTTTGAGTTTTCACCCAATTCTGGCATTAATAGAAACATCTGCTTTACGTGAAATGTGCCACAGCCATGATATACCCTCCCCCTCTTCACTTGCAGGTAGAAATAAAACATCTGCTATTGCAATCAGGTCTGTGGGTATTGGTCCAAACAAGCCAAAGTTTACACGCTTAAGGGAATTTAATTGAAACCTGGGGAGAAGCAGTTACAACCAATTAGGGGGTTGAAGCATCTGGCAGGGAGGTTGTATATAACATCACCAGGGGCTGAATTACCTCTTGTGACACCTAACAAATATCCCTGCTGCCTGCAGAACCTCATAGATTCAGCCTGTCCTTTTCAGAAGTACGACAGCCCCAAGGTTTGATTCCAGGGCAAAAATAATACGGAAGCTAATACTGTCCTGCCTCCAACCAACAGATCCAAGTTTCTCGGCACCCTTTTGTCTTCCTGAAGAGAGTTCCTTCTGCTTCCAGAAGTGGCCAGACATACAGAGCCCTGCTGAAGAAAACAACTGTTAGAGGTGATGAACAGGCTCTACATATCAAAAGAATGATGGGGACAGTCTCCCTTCTTCTGTGCTTGTGGTGATCTTCACACTGCTGATGTATAAGCGGGTGCTCTCCATGTCAGCCCTCTCTGCATCCCCTCGGAAATGGCTGCTTTCAAAAGCATCCAGGTGGCCAGCAAGCTGGGTTCTTCCCATGGTGTGAGCAGGCAGGCAAGAGTATGGAAAATACTGCCCCTGGTGTCTCTAGAAGGAATACAGAAGCATTCTGCATACCCCTGCACATCACCTCTCCACGAGTCTGAGATGAACACTGCAGCCCGGAGGGAAAAAGAGCTTTTCATCTCACTAATTCAGTCTCACATCAGCCACCCTAATAACCCTTGTTGGAGGCAACAGTGCTGGGCAAGCCCTGATGGAGCCATCCCACAGCCTGCACGAGCTAATTGGAGGTGCATGGGCCTGGACTGAGCTTAATTTAAAAGTGCTCTAAAATATTACAGACACAAGGAATACTCAGTGTGATCGCTAAGCGAGGCCAGGGCCAAGGAGTCAAGGAAGAAGTTCGTAATTGGTGAGACTGATTCAAATCAGCTTTGTAATTGGAGCTGTGGACTTGAAGACAATGATTCAAATCTTCATCCTGGATCTCCTTCATTTAGTACTTTGCATTGCTGCTGAGGGCACAGTGCTTTTCCAGCCTGGTTGGCCTCGAGGCAAATGGTCACCAAGGCTGGACTTGCAGGGTCAGAAAAGGTCAGGCAGTGGCTGAGGAAAGCCATCCAGAAGGGCCAACGTTAAGCAATAGTTCTCCCAGCCCCAACTGCTACTGTAAATAGAAATCCAAGGTCTAATAGGATTATTTTGTTCCTTCATGAGTTGTTTTACCACTGCATTAGCTCAGAAAACATGTTTACAGGCCAAATGCATGCACATCCAAGTAAACATAATTCAGTGACCAGAGGCACATAGGTACAGGTGATACAGAGCTGTAGCCTGTCTGGAGTAAACCTTAGGTTCCAGAATTTGCCAGATCCAGCCTCACAACAGGCTCAGGATGGGGCTTCAGCCTGTCATAAGGGCTTTGGCTTCCTCACACTGCTGCACCTTTTCTGAAGCTGCTATGAGGGGGTTTTGGCTTTTTACAAGCCAAGAAAACTGTCTGCTCCTGCACTTAACAGAGGAAGGTTTTTTTGTGAGCTAGTGGAGGAAGAAAAATGGTTGTTGGATAGCAACAGCACATAGAATGATTTTGCTCTCTTTTTTTTTTTTTTCAGACAACAGCTGTGATCTTGCATGGCTCTAACAAAGTATGAACAGTGCATTAAAAGAGAGTGCAACAGAGTAAAGAACTAGTAGGGAATGAAAAAAAAAAAGAAGAAAGAAAGAATTAATCAGAATTATTACTCTGCAATGGTATTTAAATTTTTAAAAACACTCTAATTATTGTAGTTGTACAGGGAGAGAGTATAAATAAGGGAGACGGCACTGAAACAGTAAGAATGACATTAGTAAGGGACACAGGCAGTGCTTAGTTTTGGCTCTGCTCCTCATCCTACTTGCATAGGCAACGCCAGTGATGAGGGAGGACGATGGGCCCTGTGACACTTGGCTGCAGCCCGTGCTCAGAGCAGCACAGGGAGCACGACCCATTTCGAATTAGACTGGGCCCCTCAAAATGTGTAGCATAGCAGGAGCTGCCCGAGGCCACCCTAAAGGGTATCGGGATTTTGTGACTGGGCCCTGAGCCTAGTATAATCCAACAGCACCTGGAAACTGGGACATGCCAAAACAGGGGATAGTCACAATGGCTACATTGCGCCCAGGATGAAGAAAATTTGCTCTGTGGGCTGCAAGTACAAGCTATAGCTTGAAACCAGGGAGCTCTTCCTAGTGCTTGGTTGCTGGGGGTGCAGCCCTCTGCTCCATTGCTGATTTGGAACCTTTGGAAACAGGCTGTCATCAGGGAGGGCAATTCTGAGGGTCCCACACTGGGAGAGGGGAAATAAATGGTGATGTTTCCACAAGTTTTGAGGCTCAAAGAAATACTTTAACAATCTATCTCAGTGTCCGGTTTAATGAAAGCTCTGGAGTTTTAAGCAGAGGGTGTTTCACTACAGACAAACATGTTGAGTAGAAATGAAATATCTCTTAAAAAAAGCTCAGGTCTTCACTGACTTCAAAGAAAAACAAAAGAATGCACCTTCGGGCACAACAGAATCTCTGGTAACACATACCAGATAAAAATCAGGTGAAGACAGGGTAGTAATTGAGGTTTTTGCCTCCATTAGCAGGTTAAGGTGAACTCTTAACCCTCTGCTATGTCCTAGTTACTAGCTAAAGGGGTTTTAGGCAGCCCTTGGATTTAATGCCTGGTGGCTTTCTCACAGCCAGAGCCTAACAAATTGAAGCGCATCCAGAGCGTGCCAGGAAGAAGGCAGCCTGATGATATGCTTCTCCGTAACCAGACCCAGTTGGGTTATTCCTGTGCATGACAGCCGTGAATTTAAGTTAAAATGATACCAACCAGACTGAAATGCAATTAAAGGAGTTCCCTTAGGGTTACACATCCTATTAGTAGAGTACCTATAATTACACCAGTGCAGTACCAAATCGACACGTGCTGAGAGGACCATCAGCACAGAGCTGACGTCTGCCTGGTGACCCATATCCATGAGGGCTTCAGAGGACTTTTGCAGCAGTTTGCATCATCAAGAGGTGTCCTGCTGCTCTACTAGCAAACAGCTCCTGTGAGCTGGCCCCAGCGTGGCCTAGGAGCAGAATAACTGCTCTCACAGGGCACTCGATGCTCCTTGGGCTGTCAGTTGTGAGCACCCACGTGTGAAGGCTTTTCTCCTTCTTGCTTCTGCAGCCTCAACATGCCAGAGGTGGTGGTGGTGGTGATGGTGGATTGCAAGGGATAGATCTTAGCAGGGAGAGGCCTTAATCACTGTTCAAAGATCCTCTGATAGTTGGCTACAGCAGAAGCCTGGGTAAACTCCTAGGCTGAGTCAGGGACCTTACCAGAACTAACCTAATCCCAAAGGGCTGCCTCTTATTTACCCTCAGCCAGCCCTTGCAGCAAGACAGAGGAGAAACGTGAAAACCATTTTCAGCTTTTTAACAGCAATTTCTTCTCATAAATGTTTGCTGGAAAGCAAGGAAGAAGATCCAGGTGCTTCTGAAAGGTAAGAGGTTTTTACATTTTTTTATAGATAAGGTTTCCCTTTTGCAATGACAGAACGTACCCTGCTCCTATGAACTTTGAAAGATAAAGCATTTGAGTTGGCCTTGATAAGAAAACTAATTAAAAAATTAACAATGAAAGCATTAAGAAATGCTGGGAATACCAGAGTGCTTCTAGGTGGTTCCTCAGCCATATCTGGGGAGTTATGTGAGGCACAGGAAATCAAAACACCTTTCCACTTTTAATCTTGAGCACCACAACGACCTTAAAGCAGACAGATGCAGTGGTGCAAGTCAAGAGTGTGGTTCTGAGCTTGAAGCCTTAGTTAAAGTCCCTGCCAAAGTCTATATGTAGACTGCTCTGGACTGCAAGGGGCTGTGGGACCGCATCTTGATCCCCCTAAATTCCTACTTAAAATTCTTCCAAAGACAGAAAATAAAGCTGAAAGAGGCTCATCTCTGTACCACCAGCCTGAGGGCCAGTGCATGTTGATAACCTAGAGATCCAATTTTAATGCAAAATCACATCGCCTTGCCCTAAGATCAATGCTGATAGGTGCACAGAGGCACGTGCTGCGTATGTCTTCATATGCTCTTCCTCGAGTGTTTTTTTAAGTACCTTCAATGTCAGTAAAATGAGCAAAATTTGAGACCACAGGCTTAATCAGATTAACAATTATAATCACTGCCATCCATCACTGAAAAGCAGGCTGCAATGCTGCTGAAGCCGTTCTGCTTCAGGAACCTGGGAAATCAGAGCTGCACCTGATCAGCCAGATAAGGGCAGCTTGAGGCTTGCTGTGGAAGAGGGAGAGAGAGATTGCTTGGGCTGACTTATTTATTCATTTTTATATTAGCTTTCACAGCCTCCCTAGGAGTTATTAAAGCTTCTCCAGGGAGTGCAGCACTGCAAAGGGAGCTCATGGGCTGGTGCTTCATGCTGTGATAACCCTCTGCATGAACATGCTGGAGCAGCAGTACGAGTGCCCTCCCTCACATGGGCAGTGAGGCCTCTCTTTCAGCTTGCTTTCTACAGCTTCAGCATCTGCTTGTCCCCTTTATAAAAAAAGCAAGCAAGATTTTTAACCCATAAAAAGCTCTTTGCCATGCATCGGTGGATGGCAGCAAAAGCAAATCTTGTGTGTTTGTTATAAACCATCCTGGCTGCCTGTTTCACTGGGTTTAACTGCCCCTCAGGGTTGGGCTATAAACTGGGGTTTGTGGTATTTGGCAGAATTAGGGAATACCAAAATGTTGCAGCACTGGGATCTTCATTGGGAAGTTTGGGGCTGAAAACTAGGCAATTTGTGCACACCTAAGCCTGTGCTTGGGAAGGCTGAACCTCCAAAGGCCCTCAGTGTGACTGAGCTGGGCTCCCAGGTGTCTGCAGAGATGTGAGACAGGGGAAAAGGCTCAGCCACTGCTGTCTGGAGGCAGGCCAGGAGAATTCGTTCTGTGTCAACTGCCCTGCCTTTGCTCAGGTAGAGGCAGCAGAACTGAGGGATGCAGCTTTAGAGACAGTTTGTTTTGCAAGCGTTATAGGAATCCCACGTCCCAAACTGACACAACTCTGACAGTGTACAGAAAATTCTGAGTGCTAGTAGGGCTTCAGCCCTGACCCGTGGGAGCAAGAAACCTCCACAGCTTTGTTGGCAAGTCTTCATGTTAGAGCTGACTTTTCCACCATGAATATCCTACACAGGGTGGCCTCAATGCTTGAAATTAGCTGGTATATGCCACCTTTGAACAACACACACTACTGTCCACTCTGAGTTACATGGGGGAGAGAGGTGTAATTCCAGGACTGCTAAATTTTCATACTGCTCATCAGTTTCATCCTGATAAATCAAAGCTGCTGTCTTCTTGTATTTCACAGTCATCCCCTTTGGCATTTTTTACTTCTTGCTAATGCAGAAATCACTGGGTGACATTGCTTGGCTCTGTAACAGAGCACACCAGCCTACATGGTTACATGAGTCCTTGAAATCATACTAAAAAAATGGGAAGTTATTCTTCCCTCTGCCCAAGCTGTGATGTTCAGAGGTGCTCAGCCCTGGTCTAATGAAAACCAGAGCTCTGTGCCACTGGCCTGTCCCATACCCAGGGGCCTGTTTGTGAGGTGGAGCAGAAAAAAGGACCCTTTTGAGCTTGGATGGCTCAAGGTTTGGGGGGTCCTGACAGTAGGACAGAGCAGCATGAGCACATGTCTGGGTGTACACACTGGCCCTGGAAAGGGAGATTTTCTGCAGAGTAGCTCACAAAGCATCCCACTTGCCTCAGAGGTGAACTGAGAGGAGGCACTATAGGAAAGTCAGAGCACAGAGATCAGAGAGTTAGTGCTTGTGGCATGGTATCTCTGAATGACAGACCCTGAGAACTTGTGGACAGCGCTTGATGGTGTTGGCTGCCACCAGGGTTTCATCACTCTTCCCTACAGAGGCTGGTGAAACCACACCTGCCCCCCATGCCAAAGGGAAACAGACCCTGCAGCTCTTGGGTCACACTGGTGCATACACTACTGGCAGTGTGCAGCAGTTATATTTGTGGATTAAAATGCACGCGCCAAGGCTGCTCACACACGATTTACGACATGGCCTCAAAACACAGAAGAAAAGGAAAGCTGAACTCTCCTCTGATGTTTCCAAGTGTAAACTGCAGACCTGAGCTGAACACACTGTAAATAAGGATCATTAATCATCAGCTAAGCAGCGTATGGTTGCTGTTATTTGTTATAACAACATAAATCATCAGCGACTGCTATCATGTTAATTTGGGTTTCGTATAGATTAGTATAGGAAAAAACCAATATCCTCACCCATTTAAAAAATATATATTCCCTTACTCGTAAACACATAGATGTGCTGGGGCTTTTGTTCCTTAGTTTCCTTCCGCTAGGAAGAGACTCTGGAAAAACATTTGGGCATCTCTGCAAGATGTGAGCCCTCTGCTCCTGCCTTTGGAAGGAGGCTTAGCTGTGAGGGAGCATTTTAATTTAAGGGAGCATTACCCATGCATTTCATACAATCATAGAATGGTAAGGTTGGAAGGCCCTCAATGATCATCTAGTTCCAACCCCCTGCCATAGGCAGGGACACCTCCCACAAGTACAAGTCACTCAAGACCTCGTCCAACCTGGCCTTGAACACCTCCAGGGAGGGAGCAGCCACAACCTCCCTGGGAAACATGTTCCAGTGTCTCACTACTCTCACTGTAAAGACCTTCCTCCTAACATCCAGTCTAAATCTCCCCTCTGCCAGTTTAAACCCATTGCCCCTTGTTCTGTCATTGCAAGANAAGGCCCACCTTTTCTTTGGCTTCCTTTTTTTTTTTTTTTTCTTTCCCATTTTATTCAAGCCAAAAGGTGCAGCTGAGCCACTCATGTACCAAAAACAAGGCCAGCAATGGCACAGTATGACCGTACCTGTTGTTTCTGGTGTGGAGCTCATGCTGGGGCCAGAGAAGTGGTCCCATCCCTCTCTGCAGAGCATTTCTGCATTTGGTAGGGATGGAGCTTCACCCCACAGGGGTCCCCATTTTGGTACTTGGACACAGCATCAGTTCCTGTCCTTGAGCACTCAGGTATAGCCAGAGGCTTTACTCAGCCCCCCTCCCCACCCAGAATAACTTGAATTCTTCACAGTGAGGCAGGTTTGTCATCAGTAAGTCAGAGTAAATTTCTCTTCTAAGCAAGCCTAGTGCCTGAAGTTCTGGTAAGCTGTTTTATCCTGATGAAACCAGAGATGCTGAGCCCTGACCAGTGGCATAGAGATCCCTGACTGACCTCCTGGAGCACGCAGCAACCAAAAGGTAAATTTAAAAGCAAGAACTTCAAAGGGACACTCAGCTGTACAGCTTCAAAAGGAAACATGCAAGACAAAGCAAATGAAATCCGCCCAGAAAGCAAATGATTGTGCTTTCCTCATTTGAGACAACACCCCACAAGACCCAACCCCCCGTGTTTTCAGTAGACCATGCAATGCTGTCAGCATTGTGTCTCAGAATGGGACGGACATGGAGACTCCAAACAGGTGGAGTGTCCCATTGTGATGTGGATGTTACACTCCCATCACACCTTTGGAACTGTGATCTGCTGTCCATTGCTCCTTCAGATCAACCAGGAACCCCCAATGAAGCCTTTAATATCACTAGTGCTGTCCTAGCTGGGGGTTGGTCCTGGTTAAGAAATAGGCCTTGATATCTGGGAAACAGAAATCAGAAGAATTAGGGCTAAGGTTTTTAAAATGTATCTGACAGCGAAATAAAAATGTTTGGAGTGGCCCAAAGATTTCCTACAAGCTTGATGTTGCAATGAGACTTGTAAGAACAGGCTCATAAAGCATGAATAAAGAGAAGAAAAGCGCAAGTGCACCTGCACCTTGACTCTGCTGTATCTGAAGACACCAGCAATTGCCTTTAGTTGCATCTGCTGCCTTTAACCTGTGTGTTGTTTGTGCCAGATGAACAGACAGAAAACCAGGGAGAATTTCTTGAAGCACTGAGCCAGAGCTGAGGCTCATATTAATTAAAATTGCATTATTAATAAACTAATACAATAGGGATGATATAGTAGGATTAATTAGAGTGAGGCTAATAATCAGAGGGTTCAAACCACTGCAGCTGCTGTGAAAAACCTGTACCAAAGTTCTTCAAAGGTTTCCTTGGACTTTGTATCTCACTCAACTCAAGGACAATCCAAAATCTAAAAGCTGCTGCAAAGCTTTGACTGCGTTTTCCGGAGCATCCAGGCTTGCATCTCACCGACCATATGTCTGCCTCTGCCTGCTAGCAGATTGCACCAAATATTTTCCTTTTTTATCGTGGCTGAGCAAACAAACACCATCTGTGGGGCTTGTCGAGGGAAATCCTGGCCCACTCCATGCCAACAGGAAGGCATCCACATGCATCCATCCGGCCTGATGCTTCTGCCATCCATACTTGGAGATCAGAGCACTGCTGGGGAGTCCTGGGAGCAGGACGGCATCATCAGGTGCTGAAAAAAAAAAAACAAACGTGTGTGTATGTGGCCCCCATATTGTCAGGTGCAGAGCTTTCTCCCACTCTGCTTTTCTCATTCACATGCCTTTCTGTCAGAAACCCCTCATTTCCCTCTTCTGGGAATGAAAATTAACAGTAATCTTAATTTTGTAAAATTTGGGGTTCACCAAGATCTCCTGCTTACTGATAGGCCCAATGTATGCAGATGTAAATTACTTGTCACCTCTGCTGCTCTTCTGCTTGTGCTTCTGCAGTGCTGGGTCCAGAGCATGTACTCTGACCAAATCTTTCGTACAAGTGCCCTTTGGATTTAGCAATTCGCATGGCGAAGGCAGAACCAATGAACCAGAGGCTTCTCTGCTGCTGCCTTTAATTAAAAATGCCATGTCTAACACCAGCAGATGTTCCTGCTATCGAGACTTGACTAATAATTTAATGCCGCGTAATGCAATGTTGACTGCTGCTCAGTCTGAAAGCGTAATAGACTTTTAAAAATATTATTATTTCCTTTTGAGGATCAAATCCTGCAATATTGGAAATCTTAAAGCTTGCTAGCCTAATGGCTCTGACCAATTATTGTGCTGAATAATCTTAACCCTGTGTCTTTCAAGTCGGTGCTGCAGCCTGTGCTGCCTTTGAGACCATGTTGAGCTCACAGGGCTTTGAGCACGTGGCAAAATTTGCCCCAGAGGGGTGGCCTGAGGAGCAAACTAAGCCTGTTAAAGGCTTTAATTCAGACATTTGGGGAAAGAGCGAATTTAAGGAGTGAGGCTGCTCCTCCTCACATTTTCTTTTTAGTTTTCTGCTGAAGCAGATCCACTCTGTCATTTCCTGTGGGAGCTCAGCATGCCAGAGCTGAGCACCCTTTCCTGGTGAGGCATGGTGCTTTTGGGATGTGCTCTGTATTGGGGATGGGCAAGTGGAGGGGGACTCTCTCTTCACAGACTCTTTGGCTCTTTTAAACCCCAGGAAAACAACTGACTTGAGAGATTTGAGGAAACTGTCTCCCTCTGCATGCTCCTTCCTGTTACATGACAAATCATGGGACAATTGTGCATTTATTGAAGAACAGCTGAGGAACTTCGTCAATGAATTAAATATCAGGTACAGGGGTATTTACATAGAAGGACTGTTACCAGATGGGCAAGGTTTTGAAATGAAGCAGGAGGTAGATGAGGATTTCTCACCTTCCTCCTCATCCAGGGAGCCAAGTGCCATCCTTCAGCACAGGTTTGGCTCCGCAGCCCCACGCTGTTTGAAAATCACGTTATCAGTTTGGCACAGTGAAGGAGATCGCTGCCTCAGTGGGACATGGAGCAGCTGATTCATGCACACACCCAACACGACTGTCGCACTATATCAACCCACTGCTGAAACTGTTTTACTGGCTTGCTGTCATGCAACGAATTTATTTTAAAGTCTATGGGCCTCATACTGCCTGGAATGGCTTTACTTGTACTTTAAATACTGCATAAACCATATTTAGAGATATATTTCTTGCTTCCCCCCCATTCTCTGCACCTTTTTTTTTTTTCCCCCTCTTCTGACTGCCCAATTGGTTGCAGTAATTCACTGCAGAGGAAAACGTTTCTTAGGTTTCAAAGAGCACCAACTCCTTAACCTTTATAAAATTAGGGAGAATGAATCACTTGTGACTTTTACATCTTTCATCAATGTGAGTATTTGTTAGATGCTGGCTGCCCAGGGCTGTGCTTTGCTTCAGTTTAACTTAGTTTTAAATATTTGTAAAGTCGCACATAATGTCTCAGCGCAAAAGAGTCTTATGTTCACACATGTGGATTTATTGAGAGGGACACTAAACGTATTTCAGACAGAGGAGAGGAAGACGAGGTACTTATCTGCTTTATTGTCCTACACAGTATATATTGGCATCTCATATTTTGTGAATGTAAATGCCAGGTTGACTCAAGAGATCTATGGATCAAGTGTTGCTTGTAACCTGCGCTGAACACTACAAATTGTGTTAAAGTTTCATCTTGGCAGCAAGGCCTTTTAGCATCTTCAGTAACCCTGTTGCACAGAGAGCTGCTGGGTTCTGGGTTTTTTTTTGGAGCACAGGGTGAGCACACAATGCCCAACTGAGAGGGAGTGGGATGTTAAGGTTGCATATGGTGACTGTTCATTTTTAAACTATTTTAGCTTATTTTGTGAGTTTATCCTGGTTTTGGCAGTGTGAGGGAGCAGGTCCTTGTTCCAGCTTCACTCCCTGCAGCCTGAAGACAAGAGCAAGGTTGCCCAGTGCAGTCGTGTCCCTTGCTGTCACCTGTTTCCTGCATCTAGATGTTTTTGCTCAGGCATCTAGGATGGAAAGAGGTACTGTGGGACATGCCAGTTTCCCATCTCCCTGGGCTTGGGGACAAGCTCCCCTCTGGGCAGGACAAGGGCCAGGGCACCTCTTCCCGCCCCTTTCTTCTTCCAAGATATGCTGTGCTCTGAAGCAGCTCACCAGTCACTTGCTGTTAGCAGCATGCCCAAGACTGCCTGTTACCCAAAACTTATTTAAATACCTTGACAAGGTGCAGTTTGCATTTGGTTTTGATTTACTTCCACAGTTGGCTCTGCAGCTGTTGTTTCTTTCTCCAGAGCTGTTTCCCTCCATGGCAGAGGGCCTACCAATCCCCAGTGCCAGGGCTAACAGATAGGCTGTTTGCACTGGGGACACCGTTCTGTGTTATCAACACAGGAGGGGTTTCCTGAGTACCAGAACACAACAGGCTATTGCAGAGATACAATCGCACTTTTCACAGCTGGATCCAAGTGCACAGATGCAAGTACTGCACTGTGGATGACAAAAGACGGCCTTCCTCTCTGTGAAATTGAGATGACATGTGAGTGAGGACACGTCCATCCATCCTTCTCCCTCAGGGATCAGGCCTTGACTCTGCAAGGACAGTCACCTTCAAAGGATGGGCTGTAGCTTAGCCCTTCCAACCCTCCATGCACCTCCACATCTTTCTTATGGGTAAGGGTCAGGAGTTGTTATAAACAAGACAAGGTTTTCTGGGGTCATGCAGATTGGGAGATACAACAAGCACCGGTGTAAGCAAGGGTGAAAACACCACAGTGTTTCACCCTAAGACACATTTGCTTGCCCCACATGACAGTAGCAAATTTTCTTGGACCAAAGGTGATCAAAGATTTTGCAGTTCCCCATCCTGTGCTGTGCTGCCCTCTTTGCACCTCTAACATTACTAGCAAACATTAATAGCAAAGCTCAATATTTAAACTTCCAAGAATAAAGAAAGAAAAAAACAGATCCAAATTTAATCCATTGCCAGTGTTCAGGAGCTACAGAAGGAAGAAACTGCTGAAGGAGAGGAATGTAAAACCTGAAAACTGATGAACTTCCTTCTTGGAAGACAAGGATAACTTATTTTAAAATGTTTTCAGCTCTGATTTAACACTCATCTGAGAAGAAAACCTTCTCTCTAGATGAGATAAAAGCTGGAGAAAATGCCCCTGTTGACAACAATGGTCTGGTCCAACAGTTCACCCTCATCAAACGGCCATCACTCAGCTGAGGATTGGCACTAGACGTATCATTGTTTGCACCCTGCCTGGTGAGTGGGGATGAGGGGAAACCATTCACTCGTGGGAAGCAAATGGAGGGAAATGCAGGAAGAGAAATGATACTGAAATTTTGGACAGGCTGCTGGGACACTGCTCTGATGGCTGTTTCCTACAACTGTCATCAACCAAATTTTGTGGCTCCATGCCGTTGCATCCTTTTATGATGCAGTTCCCTCAAAGAATAACTTGCCTGCTTTAATCATGTTTGCTCCAAGATTTATGGCTTGATGCTTATTCGCTGGTGGAGCTTCTCAATGTGAAATGTCAGTAAGCCTGTTATAAATCGCTCCTGGCATTCCTGCTCTATCTTTTATTTCACCAGGAGTATTTCTACCTGAAAGTGATAAATTCCTGATATAACTGCTTTATGTGCTTCAGTAATTACACTGTACAGGGGTGGTGGGGGCCACGTCTGTGGAGGTACCACCACGCAAACAGAAAACTGTAAAAAGAGGGAGACTGGGATGAACCCTGAGGTGCTACTGGACACAAAGACTGTGGAAAAACCTACTCTCAAAACCCTAGTAGCAGTGATGGGCAAAGTATCTGTGTCATACCAAATCTGCTGAATGAACAGAAGAGAGGGAAGAAAATGAAATTCTTAAAGCTGAAGTGCAAAGGCACCGACACGAGGCAGACACTCTGCCTGGGCTGGGCACTAGGGTGAGGGGAGGAGATCCTCAGTACCAGAAGACCATGCCTGCCCACGTGTTTCAGGCCTTCTCTGGGTAGGAGGTGTTTGTGCTGCCTTAGACATGTTAGTTAAGATCAACAGGTACTGGAAGGATGTATATAGATGCATAGAGTTTGGTTATTTGAAGAGTTTGGATGCTGTTGAGGTATGATGATTCATCATATTCAGAACATGAGCTAGCAGTGTGCCCAAGTAGACAAGGTCAACAGCATCTTTGTCTGTATCAGGAGTAATGTGGGCAGCAGCAGTAGGGAAGTGATCACACCTCTGCACCTGGCACTGGTGGGGCCACACCTCAAACACTGAGTTCAGTTTTGGGCTCCTCACAACAAGGACACTGAGTTTCTGGAATATGCCCAAAGAAGAGCAATGAAGCTGGTGAAGCGTCTAGAGAACAGGTCCTCTTATGAGGAGCATTTGGGGGAACTGGGATTGTTTGGCCTGGAGAAAAGGAGGCTATGGGGAGACCTCATTGCTCTCCACAACTACCTGAAAGGAGGTTGTAGTGAGTTGAGCATTGGTCTCTTCTCCCAAGTAAACAACTGATAGGATAAGATGGAATGCTCTCAAGTTGCACTAGGGGAGCTTTAGGTCAAAATTAGGATCTCTATAAGGTTGTCAAGTCCTGGAATATGGTGCTCAGAGAAGTGGTGGAGTCACCATCCATGGAGGTATTTAAAAGATCTGTAGATGTGGTGGTTAAAGATATAGTTTAGTGGGGACTTGGCAGTGCTGTGTTAATGGTTGAATTCGATGATATTAAAGCTCTTCCCCAGCTTAAATGATTCCAAGACCCTACCCCACGCCCAAACTCCGGCACCAACGCCGCCCTTGTCCTCAGCCCTCCCCTCACGGGTGCCCGGCCCCGGCCCCGGCCCCGGCCCCGCCCCCGAAGCGCGGGAAGCGCGGGAAGCAGTTGGCGGGGCTGTCCCTATACGTAGCTTCCGGCTACTGCGCAGTGGCGGCGCGCGGGGAGTTTGAAGCGGGAGTAGTAGCGGGAAGCTATGCGGGAGGTGCTGCGCGGCCGCTCCGGCAACCAGCCGACCTCAGGCGGCCGGCCCCTCACTGCCGATCCCATGGTGCTGCCCGGCCCCTCCTGGGCTCGCACCCGCGCAGCGCTGGGGCTGCTGGAGAGGGCGCTGAGCTGCTCTCGCTGGTAACGAACACCCCCTCGCACCCTTCCCCTTTTCACTCGCTGCCGCTACGGCCCCGCTGCTGCTGGCACTGTGCCCTTGGGGCCGCGTGTGTTAAAACCACTGTTTCCTCTCTCCGCAGCGCCGGCATGTTGCGGGAGCCCGTGTCCCTGGGACAGTGCGAGCACGTCTTCTGCCTGTAAGTATCGTACTGCGTCGGGGCCTGGCCGCTCTATCTCTCTGCCCGGGCCCCTGGCGCTTTGAAGGTGTCCAGAGACTCCCACCCTCCTTTTTGCCACCCTTAGGGGAAGTGGCTGGCGCCTCAGGGAGGAGGGCACCGATAGTTCTTTCTGGCCCGAGGGGTTTAAGAGGAAAACGGGAGGTGCCCGTCCGCTGTAGGTTCCGGCTCGGTGCTCTAGGGCGGATATGTTTGGCTTGCCAAAGTGAAAGGCTGCCTCTAGTCTGACAGAAGGGGGAGTCCAGTCTTAGTGAGAACGCAAATCAACTTGGATTTCCACTTGTCATCTCTAATACCTTCCTTTTTCTCCCCTCAAAACAGAGCAGCCTGGGAAAATGTTTCCTCTTCTGAAGGGGGTTTTGCTCACCTGGAGAGGATCGGTGCTGCTTGTCATTGCTTTGGCCTTCTGCTGTGCTGATGGCTCTTTTCCTTCAGATCTGTAACTATTCTATTCATGTCTAGCCAAACACGTTGAGATGTTCTCAATGTGTTCTGCCTACGGTTTGTCAAATAATCTGAGTGCTTAAAAAGATAGTCAAGACACATTCTGCTCATGAAGTTCTGAGGAGGTGGTGGCCTGTCTCAGGACAGCTCACTGCATCATCAGGACAGAGTCTGAATTGTTCATGGCCCGGAACTTCACGTAAGGTAGTGGAACCTACTTATTGCTCACCAGTCTTCATGACATGTGAATGAATGCAAACATGGGGAGTTAAAAGGTCAGTTACATGTCTGCAGCAGTTTCTTTACACAGCACAGATGGGGGCTGTCTAGTAAAATCCTGCATTTGTTGCTATGGAGGATAGAGACTTTATGACCTCTGCTGTGGATTAATTTTGATCTGACTGTGACTGTAAGTCAATTTAGATACTCAGTTTTGTCTCTAGCATTGTAGTTACTACATCAGTATTCATAAGCTGTTGACAGCTGCATCTTTCTAACAGGAGCTTAAAGTATTGAAGACCTGAGGAGTAAAAACCTAGAGTCACTGAATGCTTTAGGTTGGAAGGGACTTTTAAAAGCCATCTAGTCCAAACTTCCCCTTGCAGTAAGCAGGGCTGTCTTAAACTAGATCAGATTGCGGTGTCCTATCCAGCCTGACGTGACCCTTTGGTGAGGCTTCTACCAGTTCTCTGGGCAACCTATTCCACTGTTTCGCCACCTGTATTGTGAAGAATTTCTTCATTGTATCTAGTCTAAATTTCCCCTCTTGTTTTCAGATAGTTACTGCTTGTCCTATCGCAACAGGCCTTGCTAGAATGGTTGTCCCTATCTTTCTTATAATTCCCATTTAAGTACTGAAAGGCTAGAAATACTAGCAAGGGATTTTTTTGGGTTTTGAGGAATAACTGATCATGGGATGGACACCCTCCAAGTATGGATATACACAAATGATTTGTTTGTATACAGACAAGTTCTTCTCCAGCTTTGGCCATTAGTAGTTGTAGAAGATTCTGCCATCTGAAACAAACTTTTCGTTGTTTATTCCATATATATTGTCTAAGATAACTGCTAGAAGCTTGTACAAGTTAGTTATTGATAATGTTTTTATCTGTCTTTATAAAATATTGGGGTTTCTTTGTCAGGTGTAGTATGGATATGGAAAGGTAGAATAAAAGTGGCCCAATATACATAATTATTTAGTTGTTGGGTAACATCTAGTGGTTTTATTTTAGATGACCTCAATGTATTCTAGGTGAGATTTGAGGCACCAACTGTTTGCTGAAATATTTTAATTTTTCTTTAAGAACAATTTTCAAGATGATTATATTGTCATTGATCAGTCTGAGAAGAACAGCTAACAGGAGTCTTAAGCATTTATTAGCAGCTATTTTATTCCAGAAAAAAGAGTATTTGCTGTGATCCAAGTTACTCTTTTACTTGATCTATTCTCTTTTGCACGCCTGACCTTTTAGTCATAAATTTAATGTGTTCTTTGATGTCTGAGTCTTGGATAGGAGCCATTCTTTTAAATAAATCCAAGGAAATTTAGATTAATTTGTTTACCAGTGAATTTGGTAGAGGAGGAATTGAATCTGCAGTATTCTGACATGAAGTGATTCTGATCCATTGCTAAAGACAGACATGTATCTGGGAAGGAATGGGGCAAATAGCCAGAGCTGGCTTCTGATACATGAAGTGAAATGTATGGAACTAATGAACTGCAATAACCATAGAAGCATAGAATAGTTTGGGTTGGAAGCAACTGTAAGGGTTCTAATTCCAACCCCTCTGCCATTAGACCAGGTTTCTCAACACCCTGTCCAACCTGGTTTTGATGCTTTCGGGGACAAGACATCAGCAGTTTCTTGAGGCAAGCTCTTCCAGTTTCTCACTGCTCTCAGTGTTTTCCTCGTATCCAATCAAAATCTACCCTCTCTTCAGTTTTAAGCCGTTATGCCGTGTCCTATCACTATACGACCTTGTAAAAAGTTCCTCTCCTTCTTTCTTGTAGGCCTCCAGGTCACACGCAATGTAACTGGTTCTCCATCAGCATAAGTTTTACTCTGGGCAGGGGTATTTATTAAGATAAGTTTCTGCAGTTTTGTCTGAATAATTACTAAGTTAGTTACAGTCATTATCCATTAACTATAAAAACCCAACAGCTAGAAGTAATTAGAAAATGTCGTGGTATAAAAGTCATCCTGCATTTTCTTTGCGCTGCCTTTTATAGATGTAGGAGACCTGAGGCCAACTTTCCTTGGGAATGATACCTGGTTGGTTCTTATCTTTGCTCCAAGTGATTTGTCAATGTCATCTAGAATATGTCAGAGCCAAGAAGTGTATTTTGGTCTCCTGATCATAGCACTATCTCAGTTGCGAGGTCCTTGCTTGCTCAGAGCAGGCTATTTAAAGCACAAAGCACACCTAGCAGCACTTTTTGTATACCAGATTTCTCATCTTGGAATTAACTGAAGGCATACTCTTCTGTCTGAGGAAGGGAGGCCAGTGTAGAGAACAGATCTGAAAATAATTCCCCTCTTAAGGAAAGTGGTGGTAAATGTAATTCTGGTGTTGTTAACTGATACACTCCTAGTTTGGGGGAGTATGACTGTCAGCTTCCAAGCTGAATATATATTTATAGAGGCCAGATGCACAGGCTTTGATCTTCCTCTCTAAGTAGCAGTGGCTTGGTATTACTTGCATTCTGTTCATCTGAATATTTTAACATGATCTACTCACGTTTAATTTTATACCATTGGCTAGAATTATGTGTGTGACATGGTGGTAAGGTAACAGGAGACTTTTGAAATTAATTCAGTCTTGGATAGGTGAAATTACAACATGTATTTAATAGGATAGATTTGAGTTGAGAAGTAACAATGACCCTTGGATGCTGCAGGATGTTGGATAGAAAATCAAAAGTTCTTCTTGCTGGACTAATCAAATGAATAAAAGATACTAGGCTTTCATGGGAAGAGTAGTATTGCTAAGAAGCTACAAGTGTTAAATGATCTTTACTGAGTAAATCTGTTTTCCCACCCACCCCACCTTGATCATCTGACATAAATGCTTTGAAAGAGAAAAGTAATGGCATGCTTTGAACACCTGCAGATCCTCTCAGGCATTCTTGCAGAAAAAACGTGTTTGGACAAGTGGAACTCCACAATATCAAGAAAATTTTAAGGAGGATAAAGTAGAAATGATAGTTTGCTAGGAGTCTGCTTTCTTCTCATTTACAAATGGAAGAACAAAGAAGAATAGCCCTTCCTTCAGCTGAGGTGTTAAATAATGTGCAGTTTTAAGTTCGAGCCTAATTGCTATCTGGAGACAAACAGCAATGGAGCTTTAGCTTACCTTCAAAATTTGGATCAGCTTGTGAGTGTGTGGGAGTCACAAGACAGGAAGTCCTTCTTGACAGTGTCCTGACAAGGCTCTGGACTTGGCTTACTTAATTATGGCTTGTCTCTTGCAGTAATAAAGATGTCCTCTCCTGCATTTGTGGCTAACTCACATGAGCTTTACAGCAGTGGTTTGTCAATGCTAAAAGAAGAGATTCTAGCTGAACATCTCGCTGTGAAAAGGTTAATGGTGATTACAGCAGGTAACTTACGATGGATAATGGATTTTTACGTTTGACTTTCAGATCTTGTGTGGGCGACTGTATTGGCACAGAATGCCCAGTGTGTTACATACCAGCCTGGGTGCAAGATGCACAGGTAAACCGGCAGCTGGATACCATGATTCAGCTTTGCAGCAAACTGCGGCAGCTACTGGGGGCCGACACCTCGGGTAAGAGCAAACCTGGGTCTCTCACGGCTGTCGAGTCCACGCCACTCTCTTTCGTTTTATAGGCTTTATAAAGAATGAGCATTTCAACCCTGTTTAAGATTCTGAAAGGCTGTTCCAAATCATGTTTGGAAAATTTGATTTGAAGAGAACTCTCTGTATGGATTTCTCGTTCTTTGAATCTGTTTCACTAAGAAATCTGCATGAGCAGGTTAGTTCATAATTCATTAGAATCTACCTTCCAAAATTAGATGAAAGTGGGATAGATTACCAAGTCACATGGCACCTGGTTGCACAAACCAGGGGCGCAAGCTGTCAAATCTTGTGCTCTTAGAGCACAAATGTGTAACGTTCTACAGCGTGTGCTTCTTTAGGGGAGCCCTGTTAGATGATTAATACATATACTCTCTTGCCTTGTGCATTTGTGTGCTGAGATGTGTGTGCTGTCCCAGTAATTTTCAATTTAGGAGTTTTGCATGCAAAAAAATTATCTGTGTTTCTTGCTTAGAAAAGGGGAAGAAGGCAAGTCTGAACTCATTTATTTTCTGGTTCCTAGTAGTCACCTAGTCTTCTAGAATGAAATTTTATCATTGCTGACTGTGCTGGATGATTGCAGAGATCATACTCTGGGAATTCATCTCTTTATCAAATTTTAGGCTGATTGTCTAAGTAGGAAAAAAATGAAGTGAAATAAACATAGATGAATGTATGACTCTTCTGTGAGCTCAGAGAGGAGCATTTTCTGTAATACCAAGTTTTAGAAAACATTCATTTAGCTGTCAGGTACAGAAGCAGTAATTCTTCCTTCATTGTTACTCCCTAATATGTTTGTCTAAATTGAAGATCTTTTTTTCTAAGTCTAATCCCATCAGCACCTTCATGTTCATTTATGGGGTAGCCCTTCACTGACATAACAATAGATTTAAGTGAGGAGGCTGGAAGCTGATGTCCAACTGTAAAGGGATATGTGTTATACAGATAGAAAATCTCTGGTGATTAAATTTTCTGGAGCATCGAAAATACAGGTGATGGCTCAAATAGGAAGCCTATTAAATGACGAAAGCTTTTAAAAACAGGAATTGGAAGAGAATCTCTGAGAGGAGCTATTCATAATGAATATGTTATGAATAAAGCATTTAAAATACAAAAATGTTAGTATAGTTAATACTCTTTAGACATTGTGGAGAACACTTACAGATGGGTTAACCCTTAAAAATTGGTCTGATGTTTAACTGTAGTAGAAGTTCAGTAATGCACTTAATCGCATAGTTCTTCTAAAGTAAAATTTGTCTGATGTGGCTAAACCACAGAACAAAATGAGAGTTATTTTATCCTTTTTATCTGCTTTTAAGGCAGAATGAGGAAATGGAAGTTTGGCTGTTTTATTTGGAGCTGAAGTTATGAACTGATGTGGGAGATTACTTTTGATCTTTGTATTCTTCACAGTTTGGTAAGGATTAATGGCCTTTTGAATAACGTTGAGGTTAAAGGAAAAATCTCCCAAGCTGGAAATAGTCAAACTTTTTCTGACAGGCAACTAAGTAAGTAAATGAGAACACCTCTAACAACAGACAGTTACATGCTGTAGCATGGAAAATCACAAGATGCTGTAGCTCTTGAGATTTTGACAGCAATTCCTTTAGGAAGTTTTGTCACTGATCTCTGTCAAATTTGTCACCTCCTGTATATGTGTGCCTTGAACTTAATGTATATGATGTGCAGTTAGTTTGAGTTTGGAGAATCAGGGCTTTCCTTGTTCTTATGGCACTGTAATTCTGCCATGTTCCTGTCACAAACATTTTTTTTGTTATAAGGTCAGAAACTGTATTTTTTGCTCCAGTGAAGGAAACATGCTGAAAAATCAATCTTTCTATGGAGGAAAGGAAGAAAATCATCTGAAAAAAGTAATATTTACATACATTTGTTTTATATCCTTTTTGCATATTTCTTTTGTATGCTTTGTTTTGAGACAATTG
>VWYK01008282.1:11660-27548 GCA_013399775.1 Semnornis frantzii | reverse complement strand
TTTTTGTTTTGTCTTTTTTTTTTTCTAAATCTGTTCTAGGTTTTTTCACTGAAAGAATTGTTGTCAAATTAAATTGTCTAACTGTAGAGGTCACTTTATGCTCCTTAATTTATTCTTAGGCCATTGAGAATCACTGTTTGTAGCCAGAGAGAACTGCTGTTTATAGCCCTGATTCTCAACTGTTATTTCATGCACTAGGGTAGAGGATATTCTCCTGTCATCTTGGTTATTGATTTGTTATGTTAATGTGCTGTACAATGTGGCTTACAAAACTGCTCCACTGCGTATTTTTAAAGAAATCACAGAACTGCAGGATGGTTGGGGTTGGAAGGGACCTTTGGAGATCATGTATTTCAACCCTCCTGAAATGCAGATACGCCTAGATCAGAAGTTTGAGATCATCAAAATGTTTAGCTTACTTGGAGTTATTTGCTACCAAGAGGTAAAGGATCAAATGACAAGACACAATTACTTGTAGACTTTCTACATATTTCTGTGGTTCATCTCCTCAGATTTTAGATCAGTCAAAATTCTCAGGAATGTGCAACATTCAAGGATGCTATTTTTGCTTTCTTGCAATTATTCTTCCTGTTCAGACAGACTAATACTGTTCTAGTAAATTTTTTTTTGTGCTCTTCTGTGTATGCACAGAGTACTTTGTTAAACCTATTTCCAAGGAAACCTCAGTGAGAGAACCGACTTCTCTCCTCTGTAGTCTAGGCAGAAATCTGTGCATGTGCTGCATTGTGACCCCAGATTGCTGAAGAAATGTCCCTACCAGGGTGCTCAGTTTCCTGGTAGATAGCTTTAGCTGCACTGGCATCCCTGAACTCGACAGTGGTGTGTGGCCTTGCCAGTTATTTTAAAGTGATTACAGCTGTCCTTTCAGAAGGAACAAAGGGACTCAGGGGTTGTATTTAGACTTCATCAGTTTTATTCTGATCTTTTTTCTGCGATGTTCAGTCGAAGAGTGCTCTATAAATTATTTTTCCTCTTCCCCGATGCACATAGATTCAACAGCAGATACGTCCACATCAACTGACTCACACTTTGGAAAAAAGAGTAAGAAGGAACAGGTGAAAATGTGGTTCAGCCCAAAAAGTAGGAAGATTCGATGTGTCCTGAACATGAGACAGTGTGAGACCAAAAATGATGACCTCTGCCAAGACACATCTTCAATTTATGATTTCTTTCCTTCCCCTCCTCATGACAAGCCCTCCAAGCCAACAAAAAAACCAGTGCAGACACATGGCAAGAAGAAGAAGAAGAAAATTCTAGCAGACATTAACAAAGTGTGGAGCTTAGAGAAGCCTGAACAGAAAGTAGGAGTTGAGAAGACTCCCAAGCAAAAGCATGTTGCCATCTGCAGTCAACCAGTAGTCCTGTGCCCTCCAAAACCAAATAGCCCTGAAGAAACTCTTCAGCAGGAGTCTGTAAAGGAAGCTGACTCCATAAGAAATACAGAAAATGTGGAAATATCACCACAAGTAAAATCCTCAAAGAAGAAGGATGACAATGAGGTGGTCTGCCCTACTACACAAGACAGCAAGGAACAAAACAGTGCTGCAGAGACATCATTGTCAATAGAAAATGAGGCTACACCTTTAAAACGTGGAAGGGAGCAATCCAAACTTCCAGTTACCTCTCAGTCTAAAAGACAAAGACTAAGTGAGAGGAGAAGTATTAAGGAGTCAGGCAGACAGGCAGATTGTGCAGAGGAGGTACCTCAGGGTTGTCCCATCTCCCCAGCAACAGAACACAAAACACCAGTTCAGATATCTTCCTCTACTTCAAAGCTTACTGACACTGTAATGAAGACAAGCAGCTCTGCAGCCTTTCAAGTAATAAGCAGCCCTTCACTTTCAGCATCTCCTTCTACCTCATCTACTTCTAAGACTTTTAATCGAGTAGGAATACCACAGAGTCCTTCTGTCCTGAAATCTCCTGGTGGTAACACAATTACCAGAAGAAATTACAAAGGAGAGACTCTGCTCCATGTTGCCTCCATCAAGGTAGGACCATCATCCTCTAGTTCCACTTTAAACAAAGGTATATAAAAACAATGTTATATTAAAAATGTCCTGGAAACTGGTTACTTCAATACATTCTCTTTTGGGGACAGAGGAGTCTCACCATGTTCTTATAGGTTTGTTGAGGAATTTCCAACTGAATTCTCTGATTTCATAACAATGATTGTGAGATGGTTATACTTGAGAAACTCTCTATACTATGATGTCAGTTATACCTGTGAGTTCTAGGAAATCATAAGTATTCAGGTGTTTTTGCCTTATGTGCCAGAAAAATGTCTTTGTGGCCCCTTTTTCTCACAAGCCACATTAGCCACATTAGCTAAATATTTCAGATCTCACAAAGTGACCTTGATCCATTTAACTTGTCCTGGTAACTCAGCCAGGGCAAGATCTGAATTGTCTGCATGAAACCTTAATTGAGGTGAAATATTTGATAGTCTGAGAACCTCCATCTGATGCAAGTGTAGGTTCATGCTGAGTCCTCTGCTCTTGAGCGTTTTGTCCTCAAAGTGGAGAAGGGAGAATTGGAGCCAAGTTGAGAGGGTCTCGGTGTGACTTTAGTGTTATTCATGGAATGACAGCTGTCATCTGTTCTGCTGTTGTTATCTTAGCCAGTTCTTGTTGTGGTAGAACTTCATGGCTTTGCTTCCCTATTACTATGTCAGTGCTGTGTGCAGGTAAGATAAGTTGAATGTTTAGAGTCAAACTCATCAGATGCACTAACATAGCAGCTCTTCTCTGAGAAGTCATTTCAAAGAGTTTGTAGTCCGGCAATGTAAATGTACTTTGTGCTAAATCATAATAGAGAAATACTGCATGGTTAATGAACTGCTGGAACTGGTTCACCTGTAAGCATCCTGACATTTATACAGCACTTCTGTTTTTTGAGACAAAGGCTGTTCTTGATAAAGAACTGTGTCCTCTTTCAAAGGCATTCTAATAAGCCACTTCTGCTGCATGAGACCTTTTTAAATGGAAGTGGCAGCTCAGCTGAGTTGGGTTCAGATATCTTACTCGATGCCATTAATATGGAAGTAGGGAGGAGAAAATTAAACATTGTCCTCACAGGACTCAAGAGCTTTAAGGAGAGATCTCTTCTTATTTCTCATCTTAAGTCTTATATATTCCTCTTTATTGAAGCATTGTTTACAAATTATGCTTTCACAAATTTCGGGGGATTTGTAAGGAATACTACTGTGACCAGTCCTAAAAAAAAAAAACTACCTCTGGAAATTGTCACCCAGATGTGACTTCGGCAGTATGTCTGATACTTACTGGGAGGTTTGGGCTAAACAGTGATGTGCCAGTAATGTGTGTTTTCACTGTAAAAAAATTTAGAGATGTATGAGGAAAAATTAAGCAATTGATGCTGTAGAGTAAAAGAATAAAAAAGTTTCGATATCCAGGTTTAGTGGTGTAGGTGACACTGCCTGTTGGCATTGGTACAGCCTTCTCTGAGGAAAGGACAGGGCTGTTGCAGTGGGCTAAAAAGCTCAGCGTAGGCTGTGAGGTCAACAAGCACAAAGCCTTTCACAGTCCTGTGTGTGAATTCATCGTGGTGCTATCTTTTAATGTTGTTTCATCTAAAATGAGAAGTTGCTTCTCTTCCTCAGCAGTTCTGCTTAATCTCTTGATCTGTCAATTTCACTTGCATTGAGGTGCTCATGAGTAAAGGCTTAAGTAGGGCTTCAGGGTGATCCCGAAGTTACCACTATCTTTTAAAGGTCATTAAAATAAGGCAAGTAGAGTGGGCTTTTTGGCTATGGTGTCTAACATAGTTTACATGATCATAGTTTACTTGCACCTACCTTTGTTTCCTACTACTAAATTTCCAGTGCAATTCTAACAAAGCTGTCATACTGCCTCTGAACCTCAGATCCTGAGGCTGGATGTTAGGAACAGGTTCTTTACCATGAGGGTAGTGGAACACTGGAACATGTTGCTGGGATTATGTGGTTGGGGCCCTATCCCTGGAGATATTCAAAGTGAGGCTCAACAGCGCTCTGGGCAACCTGATCTAGCTAAGTATGCCCCTGCTTACTACAGAGCAGGTTGGACTAGATGACCTTTGGAGGTGCCTTCCAACCCAGAACATTTTATGAGTCTGTGATCCTCATTTGCAGAAGGAGATTGTACAGATTATCTGTTTTCATTTGTAATATTCTTGTTACATAGTCATGGATGTATGATGACATTCTGAGAAGTTGCTGCATCCCCTGGTAAGCAGGAAATGTTGACAGTTATTAGTCCATATCAAAGTGGAGTAAGACTGAGTTGTTCAAGCTAGCATGACGTGAGGGCATGGTCCTTCTAGAGAACTGTTGGTCATGGGTTTTGCTAACATTTTGCTTTGTAAAGCAGTGAACAAGAAATACCAGCAATTAATTGCCGTGAATCTGCTGGGGGTGCGTGGCAATTGTGAGAAAACATTGAGTATCTTACAGGTTATATGAATGTTTTCAAATCACTCTTCTAGAGTGTAGGCACTCTACTATGGAACTAGTGAATACATTTTCTCAGAGAAGCTGGCCCTAAAAATAATGAATGCTGTATGTGTATTCTCCTTGTGTTTTCATTTGTTTTTGTGAGTGTTGGTTGGTTGGTTTTGTTTTTTGGGGTTTTTTTGGGGGGGGGGTTTCAGGTGTTGTTTGGGTTGAGGGNGGAGAGAGAGGAACTGCGGGTAAAGGGAGCAAAGAACCTGGAGCCACTAAGTCTGGGGTCTGTGGCCTGCCCAGCAACTGCGGTAAACAAGGTGCACACGGTTGCCTTGTGCAAGGCCCGTGTTCTGCTCCAAAGAGGGTAAAGCAAACCTATGGCTTCACCTAATATGGGTAAATCTTGAGTAACTACCATTCGATTGGCTATCCTGTGTCCAAAGGCCCATTAGTCTCCGGCTGTATTGGATAAAAGGAGATCAGCAGGGAGCACAGGCGCCTTTTGCCATTACAAGGTGTGCCCGTGCCTGCTGCCTGTGATACCTCCCCGCATTTGGCCTGCATAGCTGGCGTGACACTGCAAGACATCCTCCCTGCACCTGGAAACCTTCTGTCCAGACGGAAACCCTGGAGATAAACCATCCAGAGAGCCAGGAACAGGTCAAAGATCATCTGCCTCCTTTCCCCAGACGCCCAGGGAAACTCTAAAGCCTCTGACGGCTACCGACAGCAACCCCGCCTTGGGTACTGTCAGATAGAATTATGTGAGTGAATACCAAAAGCCTCTTGTAATTATTAATTGCTTTCTGCCCTAAGCAGAAAGTAGCTCCTTGTGTCCATCTAGTGAGCAAGCGGCGTACTGACCGCAAGCGGTATACTGACCGCAAAGCCTTCTCTGCCAGTTTATATCAAGATCAATTAATGTTTATATTTAATAGTTATCCCTGGATCCTATTATAACCTGTATATAGTTTCCATAATGTTGCAAAGAGCCTGTTATTATACGGTGGTTGGGGTGGTGCGAGTTCTGAATATTTAATATTAATAAACTGTTAATATTTTTAAATATCGTCTTGCATTAATTAATTACCCCTCCCCCGTCACAAATAACCCTGTCGCTTTTTGTCTCTGAAATAAGTATTTCTCTTCCAGTTTTGTTTTATAGGTGATTTTTTGTTTTTTCGTTTGCTCCACAGCCAGTAATGTTTTTTCATGTGTGTAATGGGAAAAACTTGTAGCTGCCACGTTCTTCCCCAAAGTGAAATAAAGTCTAATATTCCAGGAGTTCATTAATTATAAAAAGAAATCTGTATTATTTTCATTAACTGTTAGGGTCTAATACCCTGAATTTAATTAAAACTAATTGATTTTTTTCCCCTTTTTTTTTTGGTTATTTAAAAGAGATAAACATTATCAGGCATTAAAATTAAGTGCATTGTGCTCTTTCAAATAATTCTGAAGATTCTCCCTATTTGCTACTGATAGTTATTAACTTACTGAAATCAAATTGGTTCCAAGAAAAGTTCTAGTGTGGATGAATTGAATGCTAAGGTGCACTAATAAATGGAAATAAATGTGGCTCTTCCCATGAAAAACAACAGGCATGTTTGTCCTCATCATACTGTCATTAAAGGTAGAACTTCCAATTAGCTAAAATATAAAATGTAACCTATTGCACTCCCAATATTCTAAACTGGTGGGAAATTGCCCAATCAACAGCACTTCTGGAAGATGGTATTTTGCTGTTTAAAAAAAGAAAAAGTAATCATTCACAGGACAGGCTCTAATGTGGCAATTACAAATGCAGCACAGTACTGCTGAACTAGTTAGTACGGAATCTTCATGGAGAGAAAAAATCATGGTTTCTTTCTGGAGTGTTTCAGGTCTTGCTTGTGTTTCTTCTGTGTTGATAAGAGAGATGATGGAGCAGTTCACGGTATGGAACTGCTGCCACTACGCATTCCAGGAAGAGGAATAGCAAAGCACTGTGCAACAGGACAAGAGGAGGACCACAGCAACAGTTGTACTGTTACAAAGGAATAAATGAGAGGTAGCTCAGAGAATGTTTTGCTTTTTATACTTGAAGTTAGAAGCAACTGCAGAGTAGTCCTGTCCCCAGGAGAGAAGAAATTGTATCTATTCAGAGCATCTACTTAGTCTGAAGAGAGAGAGAGAGAGAAGGAGCACTGGTACCAGTTTTGGTTACCTCCTGTTCAGGGAACCCTTTAGTTTTGACAGTTGACCAGGAGGGTCTTCACCTATGGGTAGCCTGCTGTGCTGGGTTCTTCATATTCATTGTACTTAACATTGTAATAGATAATTCCTTCTGAGCCTGAGACTGTTCTTCCTTTTTATTGCTTTGTTGCCAGTGGATGACACATTAAAAAGGAGGTTGAAAGAAGATTTCTGTGGTTTTGCAAACACGTGATGGCCAACATGTGAAAAGATCTAAGAGGTGTTCTTAAGTGTTTAACCTTGTCAGATGTGTAGTTCCTTGCTTTTGGTGCCAGATGGGTGTGTATTATGGTTAAGTGTAAAGGGAGATCTCCCCTCCTGCCTTTCATCTTGAGCCGTTAGGTGCAAGAGGGGAATTGTGCTACTGCACAGATGGACACTCCCAGTGTCCTCTGAGCAAAAGGCAATGATGGGTGACATCAATTCTGTCAGCTGCTTCACAGTGAATGAATGCATCATGGGTCCAAGGTCTTTTTTGTCTAGACCTCCTGCTTTTGTGTGGCATGTGACTTAGCAGTGTCCATTTCACTGGAGAAATGACATCTGCTAGCAGAAACTAGCAGTATGGCTTGGATGCAGGTATAGCACACAAGACTACTTTGAAGCTGTAGCTTGAGTCTCTAATTTTAGAGCCAAGTGGTATGGGAATGGCAGAGCAGCTTCCTGGGGTAGTATTCAGCAGGTAGTTGAAGACAGATATGAAGCAGTGTAATGGTTTCAAATGCAGAGCTTCAGATTATGAAAGCTAGCCAGGAGTCAAAGCAATTCATCTTCCGTAGTGCTGATGTGAAAGCTTAGAAACAAATTGCCCTCTCTTCTTTGATAGTTCTCTGTTGTTAGTCCTCTTGTACCCAAGGTAGCTTAAATGTAAGTTCTTGAATGTTTTCTTTTTATTAAAGGTTAAGCGTAGCTACAGTGTGTGCTCATTAGTTAATAAATGGGCTGCTGGGTAGGGAATTAATTTGGAAAAAATTGAGATTAGAAACTCACTAATTCCTGGAAATAGTGGACTGGAACACTCACGGCTGCAATAACCACTCTAATTTATATTTGACCACTTATGAGTTGTAAATAACCTAGTTTTCCTCCCCCCTTTCCCTGCTGTCATTGCTGTATTTGGGTTCGAAAGGGGATTTTTATTTGTTTGACCTAAAGATTGAAGTCACTTGGTTACCTTTGCAAGTAAAGGGAGAAGCAAAACAGTACAGGTTTTTAGCATCATCTTCATGTACTGCTCTAATTCTTTAAATCTTTGTCTTTGAACTGGTAGACTACTTTTTCATTAACTTAATTTAAATGTTACTTTTGTGTGGAAAGTATCAGTAGTTAATGGAACTAGTAAAGGGCAAAGTCGAAGAGAGTCCCCTACCTATAAAGTGGGACTGAAAGGACACTTGCAGCTCTTAACCATCTGTCTTCATTAAAATCATGACACAATTGGCTTGGGATAAACAAACAAAAAAAACAACAAAGTAACAAAACCCCTTTTCTAAGCCAAGTGAGCATGGTTTTCTGGGCTTATGCCATCATTATCCACAGGAACTAAATTTCTTATTGGATATGGAAGTGTTTGTAAAGCTGCGTAAATGCCCTTCTCCGTGTAAGCTAATGTTGTCTTCTAGATCTGCCAACAGATGGCCCCAATGCCTTTCTTGCTCCTATGGTGTTCGTAGCTCCCTTAATCTGTAGCAGAGGAAGAGCAGCCTCACTGCATTATTATGTTATCAATATACACAAACTTTATGAGCTTAAAATGTCCTTTGCTTTGCATCTTACAAATGGATGATTTTGCATTCTGTAGTAGTTTCTGCCTTTTCAGAAGCTGATTGTAGTCCTTCACTGATAATGAGATTTAAAAATAAACACTTTCTTGTGACTTCTTAATGTTAGCAGTTTTCTACCTGATGTTTGTCCTGTTGTCTGTTTCTGAACAAGTAGTATCTCCAGTTATGTTTCTGCTCTGCTGTTCTTGTGGACAACAAGTGAGGACCCCTCTTTGTATCATCCGGTATGGTTATAACCCCTTATTTGGGACAGCTGATTTTATGCTAGCATTGCTAGATCAAGTAAACTCGAGGGACTACATGTTACAAAGTAAATTTTCATACTGGTTAAAGCACAACTTCATGAAGTATGTTTGAATTAGTACATCCATAGTAATATATGTAGTCTCTTCTGCTTTTTTACTTGTGGAAGAATTATAGTGTATAGATATTTGTGGCCAGGACTTGCCCCTTCCAGGCGCATAACCTTTCTTGGGTAGAGCTGAGCAAAACATACATTAATTTTTTAAAATATGAGCTATTCCATCAACTGCAATCGAAGTGATAGGTGTTAACTGCGCCTCTTTTACCTCTGGATCACTATTGGATGACAGTGGTCCTCTTTGTGGGAGAGACCCTAACACAAACCTGCTGAAGTTTTACATCTTGAAATTTTGTCTTCCTTTAACCCAAATATTCATCATCTAGTGAGTGACTGAAGAACCTCTGAGGAGATGGAAGGCATGTTCTAGTAATTGACAACTTTGTTAGCATCTCTCTTGTAACCCCGATTGACTGCACCTATCCAGCCATTGCACAGTACAACTGGCATGACAGCTTCCTCTCCCTTCCCATCACCCTCATTGCTAGGTGCTGCTCTGCAGGGAGCAGGTTCCATTTACACCTGAGGCAATGACAATATTTGTCTTCTGTAAACAGCAAAACACCAATTTTCTAATGTTTACTTAGACCTGGATTTCATTCTCTGTGTGTCATCAGTACTGGTGTCCACACCAGCAATGTTTCCTTTGACAAAGCTGCAGCAATGTTTTACAAATCAATGTTCACATAACACTTCTGAAAAGCTGTGATACTACCTAATGCCCACACAAATTATTAGCTATGCTTACTGCTCCGAAGGAGTACTCTTGAAATGTCAAACCCTTGCTGTATGTGTTTGCAAACTTAACTTTAAATGATAAGCTCAGATCTCACTCATTATAGATAATTGTATCTTCTCTCTGTAGAAAAAGATCTAATGCAGAGCACTGTCTATTACCTTGCAAACATAAAGTATTCTAACAGCAGCCTATCCTTTAATTGCTTTGAAAGGTAACATTTTACTGGGACAGCTAGGTTGTGAATATAACATGGAAGATTTATCTCTGATGTGTTAATTTGCTTGTCTGTTGTAAAGGCAGTGGTTCTTAGCGTTTTTTTGGGCGAATTTTCAGTTTCCATCTGTCGCTTGCTGGATTTATTTCTGCTGAGCAGAGTCTGTCTTAATATTTTATCTAACTGAAAAGTAAAGCTATTTTTGTTTCTTGATAGCAAAAATGGGATGAAGTTTATTTTTGTTGTATATAAAGCTTAATTTAATACTCTTAATCTTTGCAAAGGTACGTTGTGAAGTAAGTCACTACTCAAGGGCATAGAACATACTTTATATCATGAATTAAACTTCTCTGTAGCCACATCCTAATATTTATATATTTCAAGATTGACTAAAGACAAGAGATAAATATCAATTACTACATTAGTTTCTCTGTATGAGATCACAGTTCCCTGGTCTAGGGAAAGTTGTGGTTGCCTCGAAATGTCTGATTGGGATGGTTCCTCTGATTCATGAATTCTGTTCAGATGCTTCCTTTGCCTTGCCTCTACGTAGCATCTTTCCTCCGCATCAGTTTCCATCCTTTTTCCACATACATTTCCTTGCTTAGGGTAAAAACTGAGAAAGTGGCAACTATTTTGGTAGAGCAACTGTCAGAGAAAGTGCCAGTGAGATTCACCACAAGTAGCAATTGCAGTGGTAAATGAAACTCTTTCCCTTTTCCTTTTGACTTGTGGGAAAACAATTTATAAAATCGTGTCAGACTTATTAATCTATTTCACTGATGCATGTTTCTATCCAGTTATTTAGATTAGTTTGAAGAAAAAAAAAAGAAAAGAAGATGCAGTCTGAAGGACAAGAAAATTTTGAGTAATATTCTTGATTTTAATCTTTGCAATTGACTCCAGTGGACAGATTGCAGTCAGCACGAATGTGTCCATTTATTCTGAGTTGTGTGCTACATGCATCATTTTTTATCTCAAAATATGTATTTTTGTAAGATGTGTAGGTGCTTCTAAATGAATAGCAATAATAAACTGTGGTCTCCAAACCAGTTGAGTTTTGTTATCCTGACAATATCTAAATGGAAGACTTGTATCATTAGATTTTTATTTCAGCTAAATATATAAATCTGCACCTCTTCTTCATTACATTTTTTTCCTTTTCTTTCCTATGTAGGGTGACTTAGCAGCAGTTGAACAATTGCTGCAAAATGGGGCAGATCCCAATGTCAAAGATAATGCTGGCTGGACACCACTGGTGAGTGCTGAAGAATGCTGTCATCTTTCTCCTGCTCAGATCTGATTTCACCTCTCCTTTCCTTTCTCATATTTGAGTTGCTTTTACATCCATTTTGGTTGGAAGAATTATGCGAAGTGAAGAAATGATGCTAAAGAAATTTTAATTTATTACCATCTAGTGACCCACCCAAGTCCAACTCTGCTGGGGTAAGGCATGTCAAGAAATCTATGAGCCTACTATTCTGCAAATGCAGAAAACATAGCTGTGATGGCTGGAAAATCATCAATTGCAGATGACGTGTATATTTATGGGTTCTTAATGTCCTTTGTGTTCTTTACCGTTTTGGAAATGTATCGAGTAGTTGAATGAAAAACTTGCTCAACTGAATTACAGAAAATAAACAAAAGGTTCCTTTGACCCATGACTGCTTTCTCTCCTGCAAGATACTCTTGACGAAGCTTGTAGTCTGAGAGGCCTCATTCCTTGCAGTCTAATTTGCACACAACTGGCCTTTTGTAGTTCTTCTCTGTTAAGTTCTAAGGCTAATTCATATCAGGAATGTGGTGTTTTATCCTCAAATTAGCTTTCCCAGTCATCTTCTGAGAGGTGTTTTCTAAAAGAAAAGTGTTAACTGCTGTGACAGAAGTCCTTCCTCTGAGTTCTGTTTCATTTGAGTTTTGTCTCTTATGGGTTTTCTCAACTAGCATGAGGCATGTAATCATGGGCACACAGAAGTGGTAGAGCTGTTGCTGAAACACAAGGCATTGGTGAACACTACAGGGTATCAGAACGAATCGCCGCTTCACGACGCTGCCAAGAATGGGCATGTGAGCATTGCTGAGCTGCTGCTTTTGCATGGCGCCTCCCGTGATGCGGTGTAAGTAGATGTGGGATGTTATTTAATTGTGGTATTAGCTACAGCTGCAACTTCCAGGGTGGGTGTTAAGTAAATATGAAGCAAAGCTGGTAATAAATGTGATTTATTTGAAATGAGGAGGCGGGCATTAAATGTGTACTCTGCTTTCCCAGGTAGGTGTTTCCTTTCTGTTTTCCTTCATCCTAAGCTTTTCTGTTGGAGTCATAGGTGGCTGGAGTATTGGGAGACTGTTCTGGGAAATCAAAATATGCTTACCTTATTTTTACATTTCCTCTGTTGGCATCTTGTTGCAGGTACTCTCAGCATAAGATGCTGAGCTAGATGAGTTTTGAAGGGCTACAGTTGTTTATAGTCTCTCTACTGTTACTATGCTACTCATTAGCAGAAGGCATTTTCGTCCAGGCTTTTCTGAGAACATAAATGACATAGACACAGGTTGGGACGTGGATGATATTTGTTGGTTTGTTTTTCTATTCAGGATCAAAGCACTAATCCTTAGTACTCTTTTCCAAGACTTATTTTTTAATTAAAATATTTTCAGTTGAATCTTCTGTACAGTTATGCCTGCCGAAACTTCTGGCATTTGCGTATAGGAAGTGCTGAAGAATCTATTAGGCAATGAATAACCCTGAAAGCTATTAGTATTTAGACACTAAGTGTGGTTTTAGGTGTTGTAGGTTTGTGATCGTGGAAGGGCCTGTGTGTATGAAGTTTGAGGGCAATGCATGTTGTCAATAAGTATGTGTATATAGTAACATGATAGGATGAAGTCTTGTGTGACATGAATTTCTTTTCAAGCTGCCTAAAGAAGCATAAACAAGTTAATCACTTCAGCTTTCAATATTCACTCTTGAAGCTTACAGAATTAAGCTATTTCATGGAAAAGTACAAGGTTTTCAAAACCAATCTTAATCTTGAGTATACTGATGTTTAAAAACAACAAAGCAAACCCACAAAACTTGAGCATGAAAAAGTAAACCAAGGATCAGTTGTTCATTTTCACTTTTTTTTTTTGAACAGCATACACCAGCACATCACACCTTGAAAAACTGACAGCTTCAGAAACTAATTTTCAAGCCACTTGAATATCAAGAACTGGTTGTGTGGCACTTATCACTTGTCTATCTGGTATTTGAAAGTGTAGCACAGTCAGCAGCTTTAATGCATGGTTTTGACAGGATTTAAGCACTGGAAGATTTGGATTCAAGACTCCAAATGCCAACAGTGGACTCTCCAGATCTCTTATTAGCCTTAGTTTCTACCCTATATGTTCATGCAAACTGAGAGAAGCTGAACCTCTTTCAGTTCATTCTGCTTGAGCAAACATGACCTGTTGAAGCAAAATCTTCTTAATCATGGAGGGAGAGATTTATGTAAGCTTTAAACTCTGTACTAGCTTTTCACTGAACAGAAGTAAGCAACGAGCTACCACTTGCAATACCTCTAAATATAAAACATGGCTTCTTACTCACTTCTGAGTATGTACTGTGCTGGAATTAATTCCCAGGGCGCTTGGAATTTTTAGTGTGTAGTGCTAATAAACTTATTTTTATTTTAACTTAATCTTTTTGAAAGGAAATTTAGCTGTCTTTAATCTTTGTTTCATTTGTCTGCCAAAGGCATGCACAAGTGCTTTGACAAAAATCCAGTCCAGTATGTCCCCCATGGACTGGAAAAATGGAGGCTTTCAAATCTTCTACAGGCTGTCTGTCTCTGGCTGAAATGCTACTCTGTGCGTAGCTATTGCATTTGTGAGGGGAAGGGGTTAGGGTTTTTCCCTTATTTTTCACAGAGACGCTAGAGACAGTGAAGGGGATGTGCAAGCAAAGTGTTCAGACTTGAATAGTAGTAATAAGATTTTTACTGACTTCTTCCAAGAAACAACAGAAGCAATAACCGCATGTCTGAGACTTTAGAGAATCTGTCCTGTGTCTCCATTCTTTCCTGTGCCCCCAATGAGTTTTGCCACAATGCTTCCCTGACTTTGCAAATCTTGCAGGTACGTTTTGACCGTTGCTTCTGGAAGTTGTAGTCCTAATTAAACAGTGGTTGAATTTGTTTAGGTGGGTGAACTTGAACTTGCTTTAATCTAGAAGGCTTTTTTTTCCCCTAGTGAATGCATCCACACTTACAATGACAAGAAACTTGCTTTTCTTCAGTGATAGTTTTCTTAGATAACTGAGACCTGCAGACTACAGCTTTAAAAACAGGAAGCAAGAACAGGGTGGTCACTTAAGATGGTGCAAGTATTATTCTTTCAAGTATCACCATTTATGATTGGCCTCTTTGTACTTGATGCAGGATCTACTCACCTTCACTTTATTACCATAGGATCTTTAAAGTAGAACTAGGGCTGTGATGAGTAGAACTTGAATCTCTTCTCAAAGGTTTGTTTTACTAGCTATGTACCAGAGGAGTGCTTTAGCTTTTTAGAGGTATGCAGTGAGTAAGCTAATACTATACCAAACCCACTTTGCCAAACACTTCTCTAATATTAGTTTGCCTCTTTTCCTGTGCATGTATGAAACTGTCTAGTCCTTTGCCTTTTCAGGATTTCAGTGAACTAACTTTCAGGGCAAGAGAGGTCTCTCTTTGTCCTGACAGATTAAAGTCATTCTTCATTACTTTCTGGGATGGGGAGCAAAGTTTGAGTTCACTGCGGTTACTGAAAGTATTTTCCTATTAGATGAGCTAAGTAAAATGTGAACATGGTAAATGCATTCAAATGTTACTTGGGACATTATGAAATATACAGCATAAAACCTCATACAAGTGACTGATGCCTTGCTGCTGTTTTGACCATTGAATTAACTTGGTTTTGTGTCTTAATGTGTCTTGTGTTGGAGAGTTAATCTACTGGAATAAAAACAGTGCTTGTGTTGAACAGCCTGCTTAGAGGAGAAGCTTTGAGATTTAGTATGATAGTCAAGTGTGCAAGATAAAATATGTATTAAAGATACGCAATATTTACTGACCAAGGCTCAAAGGCAGGTAAAATCCACTGGTCTGTAGAGGGAAGTAAGATCAAGGAGCAAATACACACTTTCTAAGGGGCCTCAGTTCATGAGGTGCGCAGATATTAGCATAGCCCTCGCTGTCAGAGAACTGAGATTTTGCAGTTTCAGATTTAGACCACCAGGTTTAGAGACCCATCAAGTGCATCTCATTCCAGGTGTCTCTCAGGCTAGTTTTTTTCCTTCCTTGTTAATACAGAGTGCATTAAGAAGTAACTGTATGTAATATAAAACAGCTACCTATCTTTTAGACCAGTCAAATACAGATGAGAACTACCTCCTCTGCCAGAAAGCAATCTTGGGATTTTGGTATTCTTTGGCTAAGTTGTTTTTTTGTTTTGTTTTGTTGGTGGTTTGTTTTTGTTTTTAATTTAAATCTGTAAGATTTAATAGTTGTGGCACTTCCTTTGGCATTTAAGGCTTTCACTGACTGGGAAAGATATGAACTACAAATGAAAAATATTATATGGACCAGTGGACCTATTAATTGTCCCCCTGGTCTAGTTAATTTTTTTTAAGTTAATCTCCAAACATAGCTAATTTTTTTTTACAGCTTTTTTTTTTTCATGTGCTCACTCTCGAATTCTTTCATCCTTGCTTCACAGCAAACCAAGTGATTTGAAAAATTAGATCTGTGCATTTGCAATTTCACAGTACTTCCTAAATGCTTTCACTGAAATGGGCTATCTTACCAGTTCTTCATGCACAATAAGTTTAGCATTCATAAAAATTGTTGTGTTGTCCTATTTTTTTTCTGTTTTAGATGAGAGTTCTCTTTGAGTAGTTGAGTCTGATTCTCATCAAGACTCTGATAATGCTTAGAGATAGACAGAATGTGGTCCCCAGTTACGAATGGCAGGTGGGCAAAAACTACTGTAACTTGCAGTTAATTCCAGGAGGCATTTGACCATGACACTGACATATTTCTTTCCTCCTTTTTCCAAGTTGAGATTGTGCAG